>PVJH01029303.1:0-26214 GCA_004026705.1 Nesogale talazaci
TTTTTTTTTTTTTTTTTTTTTTTGTGGGCATCATTGCCTCTGGTGGTCCTGGGTGCTACCAAGCCACCGCTGGATTTGAACCGCCAAGCCCGCAGGCTGCAGTTCCGCACTCAACCACTTACGCCACCAACCAGGATTTCATAATGACGCTGGACAGACAGAACTAGAACTTTCAGGCGCAAAGAGAACAGGTACTGAAGGGCGGGGAGGAGGATCCGACTTCCATCAGTAGCTGTACCTGCACCTGCTTTCAAGGTCATAGCGGGAGGGCAGTCGAGGGAAAACACTTCCTCCATCCGGTTGGCGTTGGCTTTCACTTACTGGGGTCACGCCACCTCCGCCCAGGTGAGCTGATTGCCCCTTGGGAGTCTGTACACTTCCTTAAAAGCAATAGGGTAGGCCAGCTGGCCAGCAGGCCACCAAAGCGTCATCAATCTTCCAGCCCTGGTTTGCAGTTGGCAGGGGGACTGTGGACTTCCTGGCCGCCCATCAAAGTCTAGCGAGTATTTGGCTGCACAAAACGGCTGGGAATGAACACCTGCCTCCGCCCTGTTTCGGTTGGTGGTTTCACCTTCCTCTCAGACTTAACTTTCTCCCTGCATCCCAGCCCGGCATGAGAGAGGTAGGCACAAGCAGAAGAGCTTTCCTACCTGGGTTACGGAGGTGCACTGGCCTGTAAATGCCCAGCCCAGGAGACAGTGAGACCCTCTCTTCATACCAGTGGCTGCCCTGGGACCACCCCCTGTTCTAAAAGCCTAACAATTCAGTGCCTTGTTCATTTTCTGGTGTGCAAGAAACACACCAAGGCAAGCAGATGCTTGAGTGGGGTGTGCTCAAGTTCAGTGCTGTGGTTTCCTTCCTCCCCATTGGGAAAAGGGAGACTGGGTGAAATCAGCGTGTGGCTAGCATAACTGTCAGGCCAAGCAAGTGTATTTTCTGAGTGCATTTTAGGTTCATGAAGGACCAACTACTGCTTTCAGCTTCTAGGACCTGCATGATTCTGTCTCAGTTCCTTTCCAGTGATAGCACAATAACCCTCATTTCCTTCCTGTCTGTCCTGTGAGAGGGAGTTTACTTGGTACACTTTCTAAGGCTCTGGTAGTTAAGTATGTAAGAAAGACTGCTGGAGCAGTAATCGGGCTGCGGGGCCTCTCCATTTACGCTGGCGTCACTGAACGACAGTAGAAACACCTTTCAAAGTCTATCTTCAAATCCCAGGTGGCAGGTCTGAACCCAAAGTCCCCAATGCTAGGGCTAAACCTGCACAGAGAGATGGAATGACCATCTGCCTCTGTCCTCACACAACATATTGGTGGCAGAGAAATGGCTCTAATCCTTGGACACTGGAAGATATATTTTACTGCCTTTTTCTGGGGCAGAAACCTTGCTATTCTTTATTCAATTGTGTACACACGCAAGGGGCTTTTGAAAAGTTCATGGGGTAAAAAAGAATGTAAAGATCATAGAACTTTCCTACAAACTTTTCAAGACCTCTCTATGTGAACGGTTACATATATGTGCCCTCTGCCATCAAGTCTATGCTGATTCAAAGCGACTCACACAGAGCTTTTCAGGCTTTGTCCATCAACAACCTGGAGGGCAGACACCAATGATCCCTTTGGGGTTCTGAAGCTAATCTTCACTGGACCAGAAAGCCTCATTTTTCTCCCACTGAGCACCTGGTGGATTCTAACCACTGGCTTTACAGTTAGCAACCCAAGACATAGCCTACTGTGCCACCAGGGCTCCTCTCCTCACACCCGCTAGAATGGTAGATTACAGAAAAACGGAACACGCTAAATTCCGGCAAGGATGTGGTGAAGCTGTTACCCACATCCACTGCTGCTGGTGATGGAAAATGATCCAGTGTCATTGTAAAATGTTTGGTGGTTCTTCAAAGTGGGAAGCACAGAATGACTATACAACCCAATCACACCTCCATTGGATAGATACCCAAACAAATTGAAAGCAGGAACTCAGATATTTATTTATACACCAATAGCAATGACAGCATGAACCAAAACTGTGACAAGGTATAAAAAATAACTTCAGTGTACAGGGAAATGTTACTGAGTCAAAATGAGAAACTAAGATTCTGATTGTGTACCATGGAGGAACCTTAAGAACTTTATGCTAAGTGAAGTTACAAACACGAAGACCAAGACTACATGAGTTCACGTTTACTTAATTGCATACATAAAGCATGAGCTTTAAAAAAAATGAACATTGTTCTTGACAGGTTTTGTCTTGCTTTTTTCATAGGATATGCCTGGAGAGTTTTCGTTATCGTTCTAATAATTGTGTTCCCTTTTTCATATGACTGCATAGTATTTCACAGTATGTATGATAACTTATTTTGCTGATCCTCCGCTAATGCCCATTTGAGTTGTTCCCAAATTTGTGATACAGTGTTTCTATTCTACCACCTCACTTATTATAACGTGCCTGGGGTCCTACAAAGTTTCCAGCAGGCATCCAAGCTCTGCCATTGTGTCTGCAGCAGAAGAGGAGGAAGTAGAGTCAGAAATAGGAAAAGGATCAGGAGTGCATGGTCCATGAACTCCAAGAACAACTTTCCTTCTTTGCTATGAGAACAGAAGAATGAGATGGGCCCCAGCTCCAGCTACTAAACATCACAGATTCCATAAAAGAATCCTGATCAAAAGAGGGGAAATGCAGAACAGAATTCAAGTTTTCATGAACTTTGACTATTCAAAGCCATGGGAGTTGGATGAACCCCTGAAACTATGGCCTTGAGATCACCTCTCACTGTTCACAACAAATATCCACAGAAACTTTCTTAACACCAAACAAGTTTAGCTCAACTAGTGAAGAAAAAAAAAAAGGTTTTGTCTTGAGCATTATGCTCTTATACGGACTATGTGGGATCAAGAAGACATCAGAAACTCAAGAGGTTTAGAGAGGGATCGTAGAAGTCAAATCTTGTTGGTGGAGAAGGAGAAGCAAAGCAGAAAGGGAGACACAACCTGAGGCATGAAATTCACGACCCGGAATTGCCTATGTAGAAATGGTAGTGTTGGTGTCTGTTTTGTTGTGTCTATTCCAAACAACAACGTGATTCAAAGAAAAGCAATCACCTAAGTTCCCATATGCACACCTACTCATACACCTCTACCACAGACTCCGGGAAGTGAAATTTCTGACCATCGGAAATTCTGACCAAGTGAAATTTCTGAAACATCTGTGCATTTATGATCACTTCCCAAACTCCAAGCTCACTGCCATCAAGTTGATTCCAGCTCATAACAACCCGGTAGGCCAGACCAGAATTGCCTCTGTGGATTTCTGAGGCTGCAAATCTTGTCTCGATTCAAAAGCCACGTCTTTTTCCTACAGAGCAGCTGGTGAGTTTGAACTGCTGACCTTGGGGTTAGTAGTGCAACACATAAGCCACCAAAACTCCCTTTATAATGGTCTAGAGCAGGGGTTGTGGCAGTCATGTGCTTATGTTAATTTTATGATTGAAATGTAGGGGTGGAGTCTAGCCTTTTAATCTGGAGATAGCCATTGAGTAGGCAATGAGGCTGCTGTGTGGGCATGGCTTTCCCCTGATACATCTGGGAAATCTTGCGATATTTCCCTCGTGGAGATGAGAAGCTATCTCCCTGGTTGTTGGGAGTTAGTCTGAGAGACGATGAATCACAGACAAGACAAGATGGCAACGTCCAAGAAACTGAAGGAGCCAGAGAAGAAGCCACACGGTTTTGCCCCGATGGAGCCAGACATCCGAAGCTGGAGAGGCCATGTGGAGACCCCCGCCAGCGATGAGTTGCTTCTGCCATCACTGGATGCTGTTGATGAAGCCTGAGCCCTGGAAGCAAGGAGCCATGGGGAGACTCCTGCCAGCGCAAGGATTCTGCACCCATTGACTTGTGACTTTGGGCGTCGGAAGGAGACATTGTAGACTGGTATCGGGTATATGGGCTAAAATCGGATTTATGACTTTGAGCTGGACTGGGTTGGGATACTTTCTCAGTGTTCCATTCCTTTTATATATAAACCCTTTCTTTATATTCATATGTGTGTCTATGAAATTTGTTCCTCTAGTCTACCTGGACTAACACAGGGGTCCTCAAACTTTTTAAGCAAGGGGCCAGTTCACTGTCCCTCAGACCATTGAAGGGCCAGACTGTGGTTTCAAAAAAAAAAAAAAAAAACAACTATGAACAAATTCACTGTGGGCCCAGGATAAGTTGACTGCTAAGCGGGACAGGCAACAGTGACAAAAACTCCCAGTGGGCTGGATTAATGTCCTTGGCAGGCTGCATGTGACCCACGGCCTGTAGTTTGAGGATATCTGGTATTGTCTTGCTGGCCTAGTGCTTACAAGTTGGGCTGCTAACCACAAGGACAGCAGTTTGTAAACACCAGTCATTCCAGTAGAGAAAGAGGAGGCTTTCTATTCCTGCAAAGAGTTAATCTCAGAAACCCACAGCGGCAGTTGTGCCCTGTCCTGTCGGGTCGCGATGGGTCAGGATTGACTTGGTGGCAGTGAATTTTGGGGAGATGTTGTCCAACGTGCCAGGACATGGAGGTTGTTACCACAAGATCTTGGCTATGAGGTATTAACAAACTCAAGTCTGTGTTAATCTGAGAGGAGAAAAATAGCATCTTGGAGCAGTTTTAATGTGCATGTACTCTCCTGATTGACTGAGGGTCCCTTTCTCAGGGAATTAGGCAGAAACTTCTGCCTCCATCCTTGCCCTCAGATGACAGAGCTGAGCAAGACCCTTGATGGAGCCATGAGTATGGAAAAATCCCAACCAAGCCAGTGGCTGTCTGCTGGCTTTCAACTCCGGACAACTCCACTGGACTTTCCTGGCAGTAATCTTTATTCATGGATGCAGAAGGCCACCATTTCCTCCAAAGACTCGCATGTAGACAGTGAGCCTTTAAGGTTCATTATCAAGTGCAGGCTATTTATGCCACCCAGGGATCTAATCCCAAGCAGTTGCAGGGGGGAATGAAACCTCTAGTCTCCTGGCTTGAGACTCATGTTCACCCTGTTATTCTAGGGAAACACTGGGTTATGTCCCCAAATGGAACATACCCTAGGGGGGCAGTGGAGAAGTGTTTTCAACAGTTCCAAAACACCGCCATCTCTGCAGGAGAAAGACTGGACTTTCTACTCCCATTCCAGGTAGTCTTAGAAACCCACAGGGGCTTGCTATGAGTCGGCTTTGACTAGATGGCAGCAAGAGCTTGAGAATGGCCCCCAAAGTGCCCAGAAGTTCTGGAATGTTCACTCAGGTGTTAGCTAATGTAGGTCTTGGAGCGTCTCTGAGAACCACAGGGAAATTTTGGAGGTTGAAATCAGACCACATTTGGCAAGGACAATCTAATCAGATCTGGGGATAACTGCATCTGGCCTCAAGTTTTGAGAACACTCCCCCCCCCGCCCAATATAGAGTTATGCAGTCACTGGTTGCTTTGTTCCCCATGGGAAATTATGATGGCAAGAACTAAATCATTCGTGCTGACAGTGGTAACCTCTGCAAATTAACCCTCACTGACAGCCCTTGGGTTCAACACTTTCACACTGCAACATTCCAATCATGTCTTGTCCTCCCTGAAGCCTTAGGAACAAGTCTTACTCCACTTCTGCATTAGATAGTGTGTGCCCACCAGTTCATCAAATAACAGGGCCCCTTCCTGCATAAAGCGTGTATTCCAGTGAAAGAGAAGGACACGACAACAGATATGTATTCTGGGGGAATAAGAAGGATCAGACAAGAAAATTATCTTTTTAGGTAAAATGGTGTGATGGTTAAGATTCTGTGTCAATTTGGCTGAGGCATGATTTTGTGTCTTGGCAGTTATGATGTAGTCATCTCCCATCTAATATCCAATATAATGTAAATATCACCATGATGAGATCTACTATAAGCATCTGATCAGTTGAAAAGAAGTTTCCTCTAGTGTGTGGCCTGCATCTGACATACAGCCATTGTAGATCATGTATTTGGCCCATCATAAAGCCTCTGGTGCTTGAGACTTGAGCCAGCAGCTTACCATATTAGCTGCCGTGCTTAGAATTTGTTAGATTCTGCAGGCTATGCACCAGTAGCCTGCTGTCTTACCTACTAATCTTGGATCCAACAGCCTCTGCACCCCAACAACCAGCAACCTTCCATCTGATATGCTGATTTTGTGGTTCATTAGTTCCTGCAGCTATGTCCATGAGTTAGTAGAAACCTCTAATCCAAAAAACAACCCCTAGACTTGACGTGCCAACCTCGACAACAACATGAGCCATTTCACTGCAATTGTGCAGAAAATCCATCCAAGTTATGGCCACTCCTGAGAAGATGATAGTTGCATAGAGAACAGAAAAGATGTCAGTCAGATAAACATCAGGATAAAGCACATTCCAGACAGGAGGTCAACCCAGTTAAAGAGGTAATTCATTATTATAGATTGAAAGGTTGACTGCAGAAAGGTGGCTGAACCTAGATCAAGGAGAGTTAAAGAGTCTCTAGTAAGGAAAAACACTATCATTTTATAGATAATACACTATGAAGCAGCAGTGATTCATTGGTAGAATTTTCACATTACATGCAGGAGACCTGGGTTTGATTCCTGGCTAATGTTCTTTATACACAACGTGTTAGTCCAGGTTGAGTAAGGAAACAAATTCACAGACACTCATATTTGTTTAAGAAAGAGCTTTATATAAAAGAGTAATTGTTTATTAAGATAATATCCCAGCCCAGTCCAGATCAAGTCCATAGGTTTGATATAAGTCCATATATCCAAATACCAGTCTATAAATTCCTTCTCAAACTCATGCAACACATGAAATGAGGCTGAATGCAAGAAGATCACAGGTCAGTGGGTGGAAAATCTTGTTGATCCAGGGGTGGTGATGGAAGCAGCTCACTGCTGGCATAGGTCTCCACATTTGTGTTATTGTGGGTTGACTAGAGAAACAAATCGAGAGACACTTATGTTATTAAGAGAGAACTTTATACCAAAGGGTAATTGTACATTAATAAAATATTCCAGTCCGGTCTAGGTCAAGTCTATAAGTCAAATATTACCTCATATGTCAACACTAGTCCATAGATTCCTAGTTAGACTCACACAGCTATGCAATTATGCTGAATGCAAGAAGATCACAGGCCAGTGAGTAGAAAGTCTTGTGCATCCGGTTGTGGTAGAAGCTTCTCAGCACTGGCTGTGGGTCTCCACATGGCTCCTCTAGTTCCCACGCCTTGGCTGCATCAGTATAGCTCCGTGAGGCTTGTCAGCAGGAAGATGAAGCAGAAAGTGGAATGCGTACCTGGCCTCCTGTCAGCTATTTATCTCCATTGTGCCTCCAAATGAGGACATCAAACTGAAACCTGATTGACAGGATAGATTCCACCCCTTTACAAGTTGACAGAAGATTATGTAACTGCCACAACAAGGCTTTTCCAATTCCAGGGCTCTGGGTCCATCAGTGTAGCTCCATGTGACTTGTTGACAGGAATGTCTCCCCTGGAGTGTGGGTCTGGCCTCCAGTGAGCTATTTATCTCTGTAGTGCCTCCAAATGAGGTCATCAAGTTACAGCCTGATAGACAGGCTGAACTCTACCCCTTCGCTTTGAATCGTCTCAAGTTGACACCAGGTTATGTAACTACCATACACAGCCTCCACTGACTCCTCTGCCAATGATGAACTTCACGTTGCTGTGACGCTAACAATGATACAACCTTGCTTGCTGAAAGTGAGGGGGGCCCGGAGCACTTAGTGATGAAGAGTCCAATATTCAGTATGGATTAAAACTTCATGATAAGAACACCAACATCCTCACACTTGGATCAATAGGTAACATTATGATAAGTGGAGACAATATTGACGTTTTCAAGGATTTCATCATGTCGTTCCACAATCAATGGATCCAATGGTCAAGAGATCAAAGGACATGTGGCCTTGGATAGAATCTTTAAAGTGTTGAAAAGGGGGAGGTTACTTTGAGGATTAAAATGCCTGACCCAAGCCATGGGATTTTCAATCATCTCACATGCATGTGAAAGTTGGAAATGGCACAAGGAAGAACAAAAAAGAACTGGTGCATTTGAATTACAGTGTTAGTGAAGAATACGGAAAGCAACAGAGACTACCTAAAGGACAAACAAATCTGTGTTGGAAGAAGTCTTACCAGAATGCTCTTTAGAGGCTAGGATGGCAAGATTGTGTCTCGTATATTCTGGACATGTTGTCAGGAGACCCTAATCCTTGGAGTAGGATGTATGCTGGGTATAGGAAAGAGGCAGTGGAAAAGAGCAAACCCCACAATAAAATGGATTGAATTGACACAGTGGCTATAACAGTGGGCTCAAGTGGAAGTATTATTATGAGGATGGCACAGGACCAGACAGTGTTTTGTTCTGTTGTGCAGAGTTCCTATGGGTTAGAACTGACTTGATGGCACCAACCAACCACAACATCAACACGATCTGTGGTAGTTATATAATTCCATGTCAACCTGAAGTTCAGGGGTGGATTCTGGCCTGCCAATCTGGTCGCAGTCTGATGGTGCCTCTTTGTGGGGGTGACCTCCTCATAAGAAGGGTCCTGGGAACCTCCCCTGACCCTCTCTCTCTGCTTTATCTTTCTGCTGCCAAGTCACACTGAGAGTTGCCATTGGACTCACACAACTCTGCCCCCATAGTCTGTGATCTCCCTGCATGTGGCTGCAGGAGTCTAAAGAGGGTTTTATGGACTAGTATCAAACTTATGGACAAGTATTGGACTTATGAACTTGTTCTGGACTGTGCTGGGATGTTTTCTTGAGATCTCATGACCTCTTGATATAACACATTTTATAACCTCTTGACACACATTATATGCGTGTCCCTGGAATTCTTTTTCTAGTCAACTTGGCCTAACACATGATGCTAGGATACCTAATGGTACAAATGGTTAAGCATCTAACTACAGACTGAACCCATGGGTCACTCCATCAGAGAAAGACTTGCTAATCTGCTCTAACAAAGATTTCCAAAAGACAAAACCCATTGCTGTTAGTGGATCTGATACACAGCAAGCCTACAGGGGAAAGTAGACTGATCCATAGGATTCCTAAGACTCTACATTTGTACAGAAGTACACTGTCACATCTTTCTCTAGCAGTGCAGCTACCCACCACCTTTGGGCCAGCAGCCGAGCCCTTTAACCACTGCACCATCAGAGCCTCTCTTCCATAAAAATGACAGGGTAGGAAACCATAAGGTGCAGTTCTGTCACCTATCAATCACTATCAATCAGAAGGGTCTGTGGTGGCCAACAACCTGATGCTGAGCAGGTTTCAGTGAAGTTTCCAGGCTAAGAGTAAGAAGAAAGGCCTGGTGGTCTCATTCTGCCATCAGTAAAACTCTATGGATTGCAGCAGTCCCATCTATAAGGGATAGTGCAGATGGACATAAAACATTTCTGTTGTGCAGAAGCTGCCAGGAGTCAGGGTCAGTCTGTGGCAGACATGGACAGCGATAGAGAAACAGGCATAGTTAGGGAAGGCGCCTAAAGCCACATAACTGATAAGAAGTAGAAGAATGATGCCAAAAACCTATTCTGAATGTTCAGATTATTTATTTTCGCATTGAAGCGCATTCTCAGTGCTCAAAGAATGTCCTGAACTAAGAATAAAATCTCAGGTTTCTCAGAGTTCTTAGACTTAATGCTTCCCTTTCAAACTATGCATTTAAATACCACAGCAACCCAAAGGGGGAAGAGAATTTTCTACCCGTTTTATAGAGGAGATAAATGAGGCCCCGAAATATGTTAATTATTTTTCCTGGGGTGGGCTCATCTCACTCTGCATTTCTGGGAAAAATTACTGTGTCCTCCCCCCACCATCTTGGAATGGGGACAGGAAAGATGTAGGTAAGCACACTGGGAGCCTGGTTTGGTTCATGTGACCCACCCTTCTTGGTCACAACTAGTTGAACATGTGGTTAAATTTGTGTTCATCCAAGAGGCCCTCTTTAGGAATTCAGATTCTGAGATCCCAGCTGATATTTGTTGAACTGAAGAAGAGACCAGAAACCCTGGAGAGCCTAATAGGGGGCAGTCGTTTTTTGCCCTGTGCATTGAGAGTTAGGTAGAACTTTCCTGCAAGAAAGAAATAAAGCAGATATTCAAAGAAATCAGCTAAGGCAAGCAGAAGACTCCAGAGGGACAGCTCTTTACTTGCTAATCTGCTCTAACAAAGAGTACCAGAAGATAAAACCCACTGCTGTGAGAGGATCTATTCCCGGGGTGCCCCATGATATCCCTGAATCCTCAAAACAAACCTGCCTTTTCAGTTACCTAGGTTTTCAGAGGCTTCTTCCTCCAAAAAAGGGGAGCTGAGTCCTTCTTCCTTGCCTGTGCCTAGTCTGGAGGATCCACAGAAACCTGCTCAACTTTGGTCAACTTTGGTTGACCTTGCTGGCATTTGAAAGATCAGCAACATAGCTTGTGGCATCACCGCAGCGTACAAGACACCACAATATGAGAAACTGACAGACTGGTGGGCCCTATGGGTTGAAGCCAACTCAATTGCGCTTAACAAAAACACTGAGAGCCCAGAAGGAGCAGAACCTGGTAACTCAGTAGGGAGCCCTGGTGCCATAATAGGTTTCACATTGAGCTGCTAACTACAATGTCAGTGGTTCAAAACCACCTGCCTTGTCCCGGTGGCATAAGTGGTTGAGTGCGGGACTGCAGGCCGCGGGCTTGGCCGTTCAAATCCAGCAGCGGCTCTCAGGAGCAGCACTGGGTAGCTTCCATGACCACCAGAGAGCAGTGATGCCCCCCACCAAAAAAAAAAACAACTTCTAACAAAACCACCTGCCTTGTGCTGCTCAGAGTGATCTCCTGCCCTCTCTTTAGCGAATAAAAATATTTTTTCCTGTTTGACATTTTCTAATATTGTCAAACATAGATTCTATGGGCTGAGCCCCAGTGGCGTTAGTGGTTGAGTGCGGGACTGCAGCCCGCAGGCTTGGCGGTTCAAATACAGCGGCGGCTCTCAGGAGCAGCGCTGGGTAGCTCCCATAACCCCCAGAGGGCAGTGATGCCCAAAACAAACAAACAAACAAACAAACAAACAAACAAACAGACAGACAGACATATTCTCTACCAAAAAAGCATAAAACAAAGCACAGATTGTTAAATGACTGAAATCTCACTGAAATTGAAAACTTTTGCTCCTTAAAATACTTAACCAAAATAAAATACTTAACCAAAAAAAAAAAAAAGTGGAAAGACAAGCTACCAACTAGACAGATATCTCCAAAAAACAAATCTGACAAGAATCTAATACCCCAAATAAATATAAATCTTGGAAAGCTTAACAGCAGAAAAAGCAAATCAGCCAACCATTGAATGAATGGGTGAACAGGTTAAATATTTATTTCATCTCAGAGGACATTCAAATAGTCACCCAGGACTAGCCATCAAAACCACATTATTGGCTGAGCCCCGGTGGCGTAGTGGTTGGGCGTGAGACTGCGGCCCACTGGGTTGAAGGTTCAAATCCAGCGGCAGCTTTCCAGGAGCAAGGCTGGGCCTCCTACTCCCACCACGAGGGCAGTGATGCCCAAACAAACAAACAACAAAAAAACAAACCCCACATTATTAGCCACCATGAGAACCACACTGAGATCCCTTTTCACACCTACACGGAAGCTGGACCACGAATAAGGAAGACACAAGAAGAGTTGATGCACTGAACATTACAGCGCTGGCAAAGGATGCTGAATATTCCAGGAGCTTCCAGAAGAAGGAACAAGCCTGTGTGGAAAGAAGCACATCTGGAATGCTCCTTGGCAACAAGAAGGGGAAGACTGCAGCTTATGGGATCAGTCCCTGGAGAAGGACAGCATGTTTGCTAAAGAGTCCGTGGGAAAGAGGCAGACCCTCAATACGATGGGTTAACAGTGGCTCAAACATAGAAACAATTGTGAGGGTGGTGCAGGGTAAGGCAATGTTTCCTTCTGTTGTACACAGGGTCATGGTCAGAACCAACTGAGTAGCACCTAACCTCCACAGGGTGGTTAAGATTACAAAGCAATTGCTGGTGAGGATGGGGTGGGAGGGTGCAAAATGGTATCCCCATTGAGGAATAGTATGGCAGCTCCTGAAACAACTAAAAAGAGAACGATGATGTGACTCCACACCCACAAAAGACAGGAATGCAGACTCAAAATGAGACATCTATATCAAATGAGTACAATAGCTGAAAGGAGGGAAATAACCCAAATACTCATCCCCCGATGAATTGTTCAAGCAAAATGGTACGTCCAAGCCAGCAGGGGACGTAAAGTCTCAATCATGCCACAGTACAGACACAGCTGAAGACAGTATTATGCCAAGTGAAATAAGTCCATCACAAAAGGATGATGGTAGTATGACCTCACTTATGAGAAAGGACGAATAGAGAGAGAAACTAAAGTTGATTAGTGGGTACTGGGACAACATGTTGGTGAAGTAGTCGGGCAGTGAAAAGGGGGAATTTGTCTCATGCATACATGACTTTTTTATTGTGGGAACAACTTTAGTAAAACATCTGACAGCTCATGTTTCCTTAAGCTTACCCCAGGTTGTCCCCTTGTGTTGACTGTATAGAAAAAGGAGGCAAAGTAACTGCCCTGAATACACCTCAACCCAAGCTCTGTGCCTGATTTGAATTGTGAATGGGGCAACGTGGCCAAAAAACAAAACAAAACAAAAACATTTGACAAGTCAGTAATTTCTACAAGTATAATTGGTTACATGGATCATATTAATCATCTGATATAACTACTATTATGCTCCATTTCCAATCACTCCTGTGTTAATAACAAACTGTCTTCTCACAGGCTCTCCCATGCTCTCTCTCACCTACCCCTGCTGAAAATAGCATGTTTTGGTTTCTATATATGTGTATATATATAGAGATTATATATCTATATAATAGATTTTATTGGGGGCTCATACAACTTTTATCACAATCCACACACATCCATTGTGTTAAGCACTTTTGTACATTTGTTTCCCTCATCATTCTCAAAACACTTTCTACTTGAGCTGCTGATATCTGCTCCTCATTTCCTTCCCTCCCTCACCATTCCCCCACCCCATGAACCCTTGATAATTTATAAATGATTATTTTATCATATCTTATACCAGCCGATGTCACTCCCACCCACTTCTCTGCTGTCCATCCCCCATGGAGGAGAGTATATGCAGATCCTTGTAATCAGTTCTCCCTTTCTACCCCACTTTCCCTGATCCTCTCATTATCACCCTTCTCACCACTGGTCCTGAGGGGTTCTGTCTTGGATTCCATGTTTCCAGTGCTTATCTGTACCGCTGTACATACTTTGTTCCAATGGATTTTTAAGGTAGAATTGGGATCATAATAGTGGGGGGGGGAGCATTTAAGAACTAGAGGAACATTGTTATGTTTCCTCGTTGCTACAGTGCACCCTGACTGGCTCATCCCCACCCTGAAAGCCTTCTGTAAGGGAATGTCCAGTTGCCTACAGAGGGCTTTGGGTCCCCACTCTGCACTCCCCCTCATTCACAATGATATGATATTTTGTTCTTTGATGCCTGATAACTGATCCTCTCAACACCTCATGAACACGCAGGCTGCTGTGCTTCCTCCATGTGGACTCTGTTGCTTCTCTGCTGCTTGTTTATCTTCAAGCCTTTAAGGCCCCAGACTGTATATATTTGCCTTTTTCAATAATACAATATTCCTTTTGGACTGACTTTATCCATGTCACAGTGTTGGGCTGGGTAGTCATCCAGTGAACATTTGTATCTCACTTTGTTCATTTATTTCTCTGTTGATGGACATTTAGGTCATTCCCGTGTTCTAGCTAAAGTGAATAATGAAGGTATTGCTTTGGTAGTTTAAGCAGGTTTATTATTTTTCAAACCTTCCATATGGCAGGCTTGGTTAGTGAAAGATATCAGCTCTTTGAAAATTTTTTAATAAGTTATTTTATTAGGGGCTCTTACAGCTCTTGTAACAATCCATACACCCACTATATCAAGAACATTTATACATATGTTACCATCATCAATTTCAAAAAGTATTTTCTTTCTTTTTAAGCCCTTAATATCAGCTCCTCTTTTACCCCCTCCCACCCTTATGGAACCCTGATAAGCTATTACTTTCATATTTTACACCACACACTGTCTCCTTTCATCCGAGTTACTGGTGTTCAATGCCTGCTCTACTCCTGGTGTGGGCGCAGGTATATGTCATTGTAGTCAGTTCCACATTTCTTCCCTTACCCCCACCCTCATGGTATTGCCACTCCCACCACTGCCCCTGGGGAGTTTGTCCTGGATTCCATGTGTCAAGAGCTCAGCTCATATCTGTACCAGTGTACATGTTCTAGTCTAGCCAGATTGGAAAGATAGAACTGGGGTACTGATAGTGGGGGGTGGGGTGGGAAGCATTAAAGAACTAGAAGAATGCCGTGTATTTCATTGGTAATGTGCTACACCCTGGCTGTCTCATTCCTTCCTTGTGACCCTTCCATGGGGGATGTCCAATTGTCCACCCCCTGACTCTTTCCCATTGATATAATTGTTTGGGATCTTTTGATACCTGATAGCTGATCCTGTCAACACTTCAGGATCACATTGGCTGCTGTGTTTCTTCTTTGTGGGTTTATCTGCTTCCCTACTAGATGGCTGCTTGTGTAACTTGAAGCTTTTAAGACGCCAGGCACGATATCTTTTAATAGCTAGGCACCATCAGCTTTCTTCACCACATTTGCTTAGGTATCCATTTTGTCTTCGGCAATCATATCAGGAAGACGAGCATCACAGAATGCCATGTAATTAGAACAAAGTCTTCTTCAGTGAGGGAGTACTTGAGTAGAGACCCAATGCCCATCTGCTACCTTACTGCTTTCATAAAATTATGCAGGAGATAAATCAGAGAAAGGTCACTATAATGGGAGCATGCCTTTCACATGGTTATCAATACTCACCTGTATGCAATAAAGACATTTTGCACAGGGTGTCTGGGGATTTTGGAGCTCTAGTAAGTCACCTTGTTGTGGTGAGAAGGGCCCTTGACTGAGAGGAACGAGGCAAAGGCCAGTCTGCATGGGTTCACTGGAGATTCAACAAGTCCCAAGACATCCTGGGACCCAGTGTTTCCACTGTTAAGAGGCAGGTTTAATAAAGGTCCTATCAATGAACACATGTCTACCACTACCTGTTGGTTTGTTGTATCCTGCTACCTTGTGTATTGCTATGATGATGAAAGATTTGCCTCCGACAATGCAAACATTAGCAGAGTCACCCAGACTGGGCGGGTTTCACTGGAGTTTCCAGACTCAGGCAAGATGAGGAAGAATGGCCTGTGGGAATCCATTTCTTGAATTAGCCAGTAAAAACCCTATAGAATGCAAAGCAATATTGTCCTGTGGCGTGTTCGAACATGAGCCTGCAGAGTTGGTCATCACTATACCATGACTGCAGCAATAGCCCCAAGCTTACCAATGACAGGGAAGATACTACAGACATGGCCAGGCAATGTCTCTTTCTGGTGAGCACAGGATCAACAGAATCACGATGACAAGCACAGAACAAGACAGACAGGAAACAGCTGGCCCATACTATGATCTTAAGAACTGAAAGAATTGTCAACCATTGAACATCAAAAGGCTATGAAAAACTGGATTTGTAGCTCCCCTTTTAAAAAAGCAAACAAACTGCGAGGTCTGACATCAATGAACAGGCACTGATCATGTCCTCAAGCTTCTGAGCTGAGTATCTACTGGCCCTGAAGACTGAACATCACCCTGGACATCCCACAGTCACCCCCTGACCCTGGTGACTCAGTTCATTGCTCTAAAACATTTGTGTTTATAACCACCCCATTCTGAAGCAAAGAGGTTCATCAGCAATGTTATTCACTAAAATCCCATCTCCTCAAGTGAGACACCCATATAGGACATGGACTCTGTCATGGATTGAATGGTATATGCTGTGGGTCATCATATCTATGCCTGCAGTGACGGTTGGGAGTTGGGAGTTGGTTGTCTTTGTTATGTTAGTAAGGCAGAATGTGTGTAGGGCGTACCTTGAGTTGATCATTTTAAATATGGAAGGGATTAGGCAAGCAAGCAAGGGAAGTATAGATGAGACCAGAGAGATGCCAAGCCACCTGCGGATCCCCCAGGCACAGAAGCTCAAGGAGACAAGGACTTTCCTCTGAAACCAAAAGACAGAGAAGCCTTGCTCTAGCATGCTAAACAGTGAGCAAATGAACCTCTCTGCCTGTGGAAGTCATCTGTTTGTGGTATTTCCCACCGGTTAAAGCAGTACGAGAAACAGACCCTTGCCTTCAGGAATTTAGAATCCAGTGGGGGGGGCTAGGCATGGTATTTGTATCATTCATTCTACACATATGTTTGGCCCCCAAGTCCTTTTTGTCATCCTGAGCATAACCAATGCCTGTCAGTAAATGGCCCTGTGTTTAAGCCTCCCTAGTAGCTTCCCATTTCACACATCTTGGTATCAGCAACAGTCTTCTTTCTCAAGGGAGCCAGCATTGCCAATGCTTATTTTTCCAAATGAGTAATTATAGCCACGTGAATTTGTCAAATTAGCCCTGGGGGTACAGAGGGTTATGAGTTGGGCTTCTAACTACAAGGTCAGCAGTTTGAAACCACCAGCCACTTAATGGACAAGAGATGAGCCTTCCCACCCCCACAGAGATTTGCAGCCACAGAAACCCACGGGGCAGTTCTATTCGGTGCTGCAAGGTCATGCAGAGTCAGAATCCACTCAACAGCAGTGAGTTGGTACTTTTTATTTATTCATAAACTTACTAATGCCTTTTTGGTTGCTGAGGGCGTAGTGGTTATGCATTGAACTGTTGACTGCAAGGTCAGCAGGTGAAACTAGCACCTGCTGGGCTGGAGAAAGATGGGGCTTGCTACATCTGAAAGATTTACAATCTCAGAAACCCACAAGGGCAGTTCTACGCTGTCCGGTAGGGTCGCTGTGAAGCAGCATTTTCTCCATGGCAGTGAGTTTGGATTTTCTGATTGCTAATGACAACTTTCCTTATGGCTAATCATGCCTTTGCCAAATTACCAATGATTCTGGAAGGCAAAATGGTCAGGAATGTAATTTCAGAATCGAGTGCCCTCTAGCTCAAATACAGGTCTTAGTTCATAAAGCCTTTGGACAATTCATTGATCTTCTCTGAGGCAGTTCTCACATCTCTAACATTCAGATAGATGTCATTACCTTCCCCACTTTCCTTGAAGGATTGCCTTATGAACTGATGACACATTTGTCACCTGCATCTGTTTCTTCTTCTAATTTCACTGCGATTGACTTATCTCAGGATCCCAAGGTTTTTTTTTCCATTGGTTTCATCCTAAAACCAAACTGAACCCACTGCCATCAAGTTGATTTCAATCCATAGGTACTCTATGAGTTTCACAGACTGTAATCTTTATGGGCGCTGATAGCCTCATTTTCCTCCCTTCCAGAAGCTGGTGGGTTTGAACCGCCATCTTTACCATGAATAGCCCAGCGCCTAGGCCACAGTAGACATAGCCATTGTAGGATACAGTTTACAACAATCTTATTTGACTAATTCCTCATTGGTGCTGCCTTGTTAGATGAGATGAAGCACTTTCTTTGATTGCCACACAAGTCAGCTTATTATTCCTGTGCATAGCCATGGTGCAATGAAAGGCGACTCTCTTGATAATCAGTGTGGGGTGGGATTGCTGAACTGTATGTGTTTCCCCTGAGTCCTAGAGACTTAAATACGTGCAGCTTTTATGATGGTGTTTTGGTCGTTGACATTATGCCCCATAAAAACACCAGTGTGTCACTTGGCTAATAAATACTTAGAAAGCCTTATAAATCCACATTATGGGCCGGAGCTGAGTTTATTACCCATGGTAAGTTCCATTTCTGGGCACGAGGTGACTGATATCTGTGGCTCTCCTGAGCACTAGGCAGGAGGCTAGCAAGTAGTTTTCATTGGTTTTGCAGATTGCTTCCACAGAAGTGAACCAGTGATTCATCTGAGCCAGGCACTTGTTCCCCTTTTCAGGGAATGCAAAAACTGGGTCTTTCATCCAGGGGGTTCATGGGAGTCCTTTCCAAATAGCAGATTCCAGGAAGAAGGGCTGTTTTCTGTCCTGAAGTACAAGATCATTCTTTGATAGATTGCTAGAGTTGATACAACATTGATATAATAAGGGATTAAGATGTCGTTTCATAGGTGACTTGTTGTGGTTGTCAGTTATCACTGATAGTCTCCCTCTCAGAGCAGCCTTCTGTATAACAGAACAAGTGCAGTCCAGTCCGGGGCCAGTCTCCTGGTCACCCCTACGTCCCGGTTTATTGTTTCACTCTTTGTATCCATCAGGCCTACCCGAAGCTCCCTTACTTTTGCAGGCATTTGACCTGGCCAAGCATGGTAGCAATTATTCCTTCCCAGGTGGCATGTCCAGGGTAAGTGAAGCAAAGTCTCACTGTCCTCCCATTGAAGGAACGTTCTAGTTGTTCTAGTGGGATTCAGTCTAAGACTGATCCTCCACCCTCTCACCACCCACTGAATGTTGACAGCGTTTCCAAATCTCAGTTTTCCCAACAGTCACAAGGGCTCTGGGGAACTTGCCCAAATCTTTCAATTCCTGTGATGATTAGAAATAATATTTGGGGGCTGAGCCCCAGTGGCATAAGTGTTTGAGTGTGGTACTGCGGCCCGTGGGCTTGGCAGTTCAAATCCAGTGGCGGCTCTCAGGAGCAGCATTGGGTTGCACCCACGACCACTAGAGAGAGTGATGCCCCAAAATAAAACAAAACAAAAGAAATAATATTTGGAAAGAACCAACCTAGAACAGTGCTGAACACATTGTAGGCATTAAACAAATGGTGGCCACTGATACATGTCTGCAAGTGAGACTGAAATCATAAAACCATGTTGTTCTATGCAATAATCAAGCCATTTTTCAGATGAGTAAGTTTAATGATGGAGTAGGTCTTTGTTTAAGCTCAATGAAGTATTGATTTACAAATGCAGATAAAATTATTCAATCCTAACATAGCCAACAGCTGTATGTATTGGTTTTTTAAAAAAAAGAAAAAGAAAAGAAACCCAGCTATCATCTTAAGTTCCAGAGTAAGTATCCATATACTGAATAAATATTTTAAAGAGGAAGAATTCCATCATCATTTGGGCCTGGTGTATAAGCCAGCACTACTGGAGATTTACCTCTCAAAGAGGATAATTTAATTTAATAACTAGTAATTATGTGATTGTCTCCTTTTTCTCTCAAACATTTTGGATCTGAACATATTCGTCACAATAAAATAAATAATCAAACACCTTTCACTATACTAATTTTAAAGGGCTGTGGGTTTTTTTAAAATAATAAATAATTTTATTGTGGGCTCATACAGCCCTTAAAACAATCCATATATCAACTGTATCAAGCACATTTGTTCATATATTTCCATCATCATTTTCCAAACATTTTCTCTCTACTTGAGCCTTGGGTATCAGCTCCTCATTTTCTCCCCTCCCGCTCCCACCTTCCTGCCCTCATGGATCCTTGATAAATTATAGGTTACTATTATTTTCATAACTTACATAGTCTGCTATCTCAAAGAGCTGTGATTAAAACACTCAACTGCTAACCAAATGGTCCAGCTGCTCTGTGGGAGAAAGATGTGGCAGTCGGCTTCCAAAGAGATGTACAGCCTGGGAACCCTACAGGGAAGGTCTGCTCTGCCTTATTGGGGCGCTCTGAAATGGGATCAACTCAACAGGAGTGGGCTTGGCTTTCCAGGATGCTGCCTGTCATTAGAATTGCAAAGCTGATACGGGTCAATAATTCCCCTTGGGTATAGGAAATGGCAAAACTTGCTTGTGTGGCTTCAGGTGAAGACATCTCTGTAGATGATCCGAAGGATGAAAAATGGGTGCAATGACAGAAGCAGAGCTCATAGGGCACCTGGTCAACGAATGGGTCCTATAATTGGCAGGGAGACCGGCTTCTGCAGGTAAAGAAAGAAGCAAAAGCATGTTACTAAAAATACTCACCAGTGTTTGGCTCTTAAGATAACAAATGGGCTGACACAGGCGTCTATGCGTAAAACTAAGAATCCCTTGCATAATCGCTGCCACAAGGTGCCCTGGGATGCAGGCATAAAAATAGAGCTGGGCCATGGGACCACATGGTCTCTGATTGGACACAGCTCAAATGCTGCAGGACTTATTATAGCTTTCCCATTTACTGGGAACATTCATTAAATGAATGCAACACCACCCATGTGGTCATGGAAGACAGGCTCATGGAATGGCAATATCTGATGAGCAGGTCAAAGAGATGATATTCGTGGTGAATTACTTGAGCAGGCTCTTCTCGCCAGAAGCTTTGTAACTCCCATCAAGTGAGGGAGTGGTACCAGGCAAATGAAGTGTGTAAAACTCTAATAAGAGGTTTGGCCTGTTGATCTCTCTCTGGGTTTATAAGAAACCACCTCAAAAGCAGGAATGGGGCTCTCACTCCTATCAAAAAATACGAGTTGGAGTTGGGATTTTGGGATCCCTGCTCACTGAGCTTCCTTGATCCAGGAGATGGAGGACATCAGAGGAATGTGCCAGCAGCAGCAGAACCCACAGTAAGAGCACGAGATACAGCAGTGAGCTTCCAGCCTATGGAACAGGTAAAACTTGGGGGCATGTCTGACAGAGCTAAAAGAACTACTTTATAATATGGGTTAAGCAGGACAAAGCCCAAGGGACTACATGACTGCCATGAAGTACTGTGTGACTCTGGGTAGACTAGGAAAACAAATTCATGGATGCTCAAACGTGTATCAGAAAGAACTTTATATACAAGAACAATTGTACTTTGAGAAAACATTCTAGCCCAGTCCAGATCAAGTCCCAAGTCCAATATTAGTCCATACGTCTGATACCAATCTATAAATTCCTCCTCAGTCTCACTGAACACAAGATGATGCCGCATGCAGGAAGATGACAGGCCTGGTGGGAAGTCTTGTGGACCCAGTGGCATAAGCATCTCAGCCCTGGCAGGGGTCACCACATGTTCCTCTCTGGCTCTAAGGGTCTGGCTCCATCAGCCTCTCTCCATGTGTCTTCTCCACAGGAGAGTGGACAGAGGGAGTGTGTGTGTCTCCTGCCTCCAAGGAGGAAATACAGGAGTTCCCAGAATCCTCAGGAGAAGGTCATGTCAACACGGAGGCCTCATTGGCTATAATCCTGCTTAACAGGCTAGACTCTACCCCTTCACCCTTTAATCCTCAAATGGACTCCAGATTATGTAACTACCACAAGTACCAAGGAGAAGCCTGTGTGTGGACATAGCTAGGAAAATGCTGCCCCGACTAACCAACTGTCCTGAGCCTCCTGTCTGACCCTTACTTGTAATTCCCCACCTCAGCCCTCTAGGGATGAGCACTGTCCCATGTCACCGCTGCAATGAATTCCTGAGCTCAGCAGAGCAGGAGAGCACTGTGGCAGGTAAGAGGAGAGTCTGACCTCCAGGCCATAGGAACTAGCCTCTAGCTGATGCTGAGTTTGATGCGCATTATTCCAGGTGAAGTCAGAACTTGGCCCTCACACATTCTGACACTGCAGAACCCCAGAGCACACCTCTTTCTCTCCAGTCAAATCCAACTCAGAGTCACCTCAGCGAACCCCCTCACAGGGTTTCCAAGGCCATAAACCCTTACAAAGCAGAGTACCACATCTTCTACCCAGAAGCTGATGGGCTTAAACCGCCTGCCTTCTGGTTGGCTCCTGGGAGCTTTCTCATTGGACCGCCACAGCTCCTTGGCCATCGTATGTTGTTGCCAGGTGCCCTGTCCCTGCCCTATCCTAGATTAGTGTGGCCGGCACCTAATCTGGTATCAATTTGAGGAGTAAGCGTGTAGGAGGGGAGTCTAGCCCTTCGATCTGGAGATAGCTAATGAGATCACTATGGGGACATGGCCTTCTCCTCTGAGAATTCTGGAAAATCTGGTACTTCCCTCTTGGAAGCAGGGGATACTCACTCCTTTGGAGATACTCAACTGACACAGCTGGCTTCCTGTGAGACATCTCTGGTGAGAAGTCACATAAACCTACCCTGATGCAGCGAGAAACCTGGACCCAGAGACTCCTGCCAGCGCTGAGATGCTTATAACACCAGTCGATGCAAAGACCTTCTACCCGCTGGCTTGTGGTCATTCTGCATTTGGCATCACTGCATGTGTTCCCTGAGTCTGCAGAGGACTTATAGACTGGTATCAAACATATGGGCTAATATCGGACTTAAGAACTTGGACTGAACAGGGTTGGGATGTTTTTCTCAATGTTCAATTGCTTTTGCGCATAAACCTCTCCCTGATATACACATGGCTGTTTATGAATTTTGTTTCTCTAGTCTACCTGGACTAACACAGTTAGCCTCACAGTTGTTCCTGGGCTGGAGGTGGTCCATTTTATCAAATGCCAACTGTGGAACTGTTTCTGGTGCAGCTGTAACAGCACACTATAAGAGCTGTAGCTGTAGCTGTAGCCCCAAATAGTTCTGGGGTTCACATTCAAGTGTTGCCCGAGCTGTGCAGCTGGGGAGGTTGTAGGGGAGAAGGCATTATGATAGTTCATTGTGATCAGTTCCCCCTTTCCTGCCCACCTTCCCCTTCCCCTCCTGGTATGACTACTCTCAGTATTGGTCCCAAGGAGTTTATCTGTCCTGTGTTTCCAGCTCCACACACATGTCAGTTATGAGGCAGCAATAAAGAGTGGCAAGGCTGAAATCTTGAGGGCAGACTGACCAACTGGACTTCGGGCAGATCTCTATGTTATAAATGTTTCTTAGTCTCTGGGAACCCCAGGTATGGCTCTCAGGCTTCTGATAGGTCGAGTGTGGACTACCAACATTACTGAGATTGCGTTCCTTTACTTAATTCCACTGATTATATATCTGAATTAAATCTATGAAATGTTAGCATGCCTAGCACAAGGTCTGAGCTGACAATTGGGCACCTTAGACAACCCAAGTGGACACTTAACATCTATCATCACAGCCACTCCTTGTCAACTCAGCATCTCTTTAAAACGTGTTTAATCTCCAAATAAAAACAAACACAAAGCCAAACTTCCATCTAGTATATGCAGGCATCCTGCAGTGCGCTCATTTTCACCCCACAAGAAGATACTGAATCCTTTCGTGATACTCACTTTTCTCTCTGATAGCCTGTGCCTTAGAGTTGATCCATCTTAAGATGTGGGGACGGGGTAAATGAGGGAAGAAAACAGACTTTAGAAACATACACAGGTTGGAAGAAACACTTGACAGGCACGTTCCTTTATTTCTGTAACTGGTTCACACGACGACGATAAGGCATTTGGTATTTGTAACTATCCCCTTCTACCACTCGTTCCATATGTCTCTTGTCCTCACCAGGAACCTCAACTAATTGTGGCTCTTTGCCTGATGCGGTGACCCAAACCTTTATTCTTAAAGCGTCAGGAGCATTGGTAGCTCTGACTGAAGTGGGTTACTGCAGTTTTCCATGAATTTTAGTCACACTTTTCCCCAGTAGTATGACATGCCCTGTGGAATTTTCAATGTTCTAGACACAGTCTTTCTTGCCATCATTGTGTAACAGCAGGACAATTTTCCCTTGGAACTCAGAATCTCTCAGACAGCCAGGTAGCTTCCTTCTTCAACTGTTGCTTTAGGTCAGTGGTTCTCAAACTGTGGGTAGTGACCCCTTTGGGGGGTCAAACAACCCCTTCTCAGGGGTCGCCTGATTCATAACAGTAGCAAAATGACAGTTATGAAGTAGCAATGAAAATAACTTTATGGTTGGGGGAACATAACATGAGGAACTGTATGGAAAGGGTCATGGCATTCAGAAGATTGAGAACCACTGGTTTGGATGAAGGAGGGACCTAATGTGCCAGTGGTAGTCTTAACAATTACTGCTGTTTCTTCTAATGCTGCCTTGGTAAACAGGCATGTTACTCGGCATGTAGGCTGCCTCAGGAGAAGCATCTTTGGGAAGCACCTGTGTGTCGACCTAGGTAGAGATGCTAAGAAGCAATAGCTTCACGTGTTGATGTATTTTTATTTAATAAAGATGTAGTCTCTGAAACCCATCAGGGCAGTTTTACTCTATGGCGTCATGAGAAGTCAGAAATGACTCCATGGCAGTGAGAGAATGAATGAGGTGATTCTCATAGCAACACTATATATATATATACACACACACACAGACATATATACATAGACACACACATAAGTACACACACACATATATATACATATACATACATATGTATAATAAATTATTTTATTGGGGGCTTTTACAACTCTTATCCCACTCCATCCATCCATCCATCCATTGTGCCAAGCACATTTGTTGTCATCATCGTTTTCAAAATATTTTCTTACTACTTGAGCCCTTGATATCAGCTCCTCATTTCCCCCCTCTTTCCCTCATGAGACCTCTATAATTTATAAATTATTATTATATTTTTGTGTTAGTCTGGGAAACAAATTCATAAATATACATATGGATATAAGGGAAAGGTTTATTTCCAAGAGGAATGAAACACTGAGAAAGCATCCCAATCCAGTCCAGTCCAAGGTCATAAGTCCAATATTAGCCCATATGTCCGGTACCAGTCTATAAAGTTTCCTTCTTATCAGAAGGTGGCCAACCTCTGATATACTCACAGCAAGGGTTCAACAGGCAGTTGTGCAGCGATAATTATTTATTATAACAACGATATAGAGATCATGAGAGAGAAAGAAAAGAACATTAGGAGTTACCACATATATCCTTTTATGGTACATGCTCACCTCCGCCCTGCTAGATGGCCCAAGTGGAGTGAGAGTGGGAGAAGGGATTACATGATGAGGGAGAGTGCCGGCACTGGAGCCGGCAGACTGGAGGCCCCTCTATCCTATGTCCAATCCCTATATACCCTCTGGAGGTAAGCCAGGCCCCTAATTACAGGCAAGGATATATGTCACAGGAGAAGGCTGTCTTTAGGGCTATATGGTGATAAGGGGAGTGGTCTTAGGAATGTCTAGTGACTATGTGAAGAGGTGAATGAAAAGGCCAGACCTTAACCTGTGGAGGTACATAAACTTTTCTATCAGGCTAGGAACTATTGACAATGGCTCTTGAATCCCGCCCACAGGCTTAGAGGGAAGCGAGCCATCATCCTAACAACAGGGGCGTTAGCTCATAGTTAGACAACACAAAGGCCTTAAGTAACTGGGAATTTCAGGGAGAATAGCTAACTTAACTTCCATAACAAGTGCTGGTAAATAGTCTGCTTAATATTTGGAGCATAATAGGGCTGAGCCCCAGTGGCGTAAGTGGTTGAGTGCGGAACTGCAGCCTGGGGGCTTGGCGGTTCAAATCCAGTGGCAGCTTTCAGGAGCGGCACTGGGTAGCGCCCACAACCACCAGAGGCAGTGATGCCCCCACTCCCCCCAAAAAAACAAAAAACAAATATTTGGAGCATAATAATTGTGGAAAAGTTCTGTCTTCATCCCACACCTTCTGACTCACAATGCACATGCAATGACACCAGGACAATCATAGGCCAGTGGGTGCAGAGTCTTATGTATCCAGTGCCAGGAGAAGCATCCCAGCACTGGCAGGGGTCCCCCCCATGGCTCCTTGTTTCCAGGGCTCAGGGTCCATCAGCAGTATCCATTGGTGGTAGAAGCTTCTCAGCACTGGCAGGGCTCTCTGTGTGGCTTTTCCGGCTTCAGAGGTCTGGTTCCGTCAAGGTAAGCACCTGTGGCTTCTCCTCCAGCTCCTCCAGTTCCTAGGACTCAGGGTCTTTCCAGTCAAGCATCTCTGGAGGACTTAGTCTATAGTCTTTCACCTCCACGGGGGAAATATCATGAGATTTCCCAGAATTCTCAGAGAAAATCATGCCCACACAGAAGTCTCACTGGCTATCTCCAGATTGGCCAACTAGACTCGTCCCCTATACTCCCAATCATGAAATTGACACCAAAGTACATGACCTCCACAGTTTTCATGTCTTGCACTCACTGATATCTCCCTTTACCCACTTATCTGTTGTCCACCCTCCTGGGAGGGGTTTATGATAGGTCATTGTGATCAGTTCCCCCTTTATCCCCTTGTCTTCCCCTTCCCCTCCTGGTATGGCTACTCTCAAGATTGGTCTC
>PVJH01029304.1:0-26182 GCA_004026705.1 Nesogale talazaci
ACCTTACAAGTGCTGTATAATTTCCTCCAATGAATGTCACTCATTAGCAACCTACAGGCTATTGAAACCTTTGCATGGATCACTTTTAATAATATTTATAACGTATCTTTAAAAAAAAGCCCTGGTAGAGCAAACAGTTAAGCACTTGGCTACGAAAAGGCTGGCAGCATTTTACACCAATTCTTTTGAAATTCATTTTGCTGTGTGAGTAATGATCTAAACTGGTTTTCTTCCAAATAGCCTTTCAATGATCGCAACACCATCTGTTGAGTAACAAGGCTTCCTTCCCCCTCTCTGGAGTCTTCCTTGCGAGAATTCTAAGGCAGACTCCTTTGAAGGGAAAAACTGACAATGCTACTCAAGGGACTCAGCAAGAAGCATTTGTGCTGATGGAAATTTTTGGAAATGGATAGTGGGGGGTGGTAGCACAACATAGTGACTGCAATGTCAATACACTAACATTATTAAAATAGCAACTTTGGGTTATCTATGTATATGAAAGATATATGGTCTTGCAGAAACCAGACTCAGAGTACTGTGGACTGGGAACAGCTGGGAGGTGGCAGCACTTTCTCTGGTGCTCGCAGAGTCCCTTCCCCGCCTCCTCGAAGCACTCTGCCAGAGAGAGCCCCTGTCCAAACCCCGTGCGAAGTCGAGTAAAGGGCCAGTGGAGGAAAGCAGCACTGGGGAGGACATTTGGAGAAGGGGTGTTTAGAGACATTCCCATCATTGCAGGACTCGGTTGCCAGAATTAAGCAACGTTCTTCCTATCTTCTTTACTACTTGGAAACAGACCTTTCTAGCTTTGAAATAAGAGTTTTAGGCGGCAGAGTAGCTCAGCAGAAGCATGCTGGGCCCATAAAACAGTTTTCGAGAGTCTGACACACACACACACACACACACACAATTCAAGTTCTTCAAGTTGCTGTACAAGAACTGTGTGACATCAAACAAGGAAATGATTATCAAATCGTATCAATAATTGTTTTGTATTATTGGTGGATGTAATAAATGTGCATTTGGATTTTCAATGCTGTCACTGGATTTACTGGTCTTTGTGACATTGTTCTCAGTAATGGCGGGCGTGGGAACCAAGTCTTATGAGCTCTGCGCTCAGGCCCTTAAACACAGTAAGCACCCAGTAGGCTCCCACCTAAGGCAGCGCTGTCCATGGCACAGCATGTCCATCTGACAAAATAGCATTTTTTGTTGTTTTAGAGAAAGTAGAAATGTTCATTGTACGCTGAGTAAGCACAGAGAAATCAAACATATTTTTACATTTTAATATTCAGCATTTTAATACTGTTAACTATTATCTGATTGAACCAATGTCATAGTTTACCAACCTAAGGAGAGGAAACTATCTAGACTAGCTACTCAGACCAGAAAAGAACAGAAGAAGGACATCTACGGACCAAGAGGTCTGGAGCATGCAGGTCTGTTATGCAGACATATCCTTTTCCTTTTTTTTTGACTTCAGACATATCCTTTTCTACAGAACGGCTGGTGGGTTTAAACCATCAACCGAATGGTTAGCAGTGGAGCCCTTTAACCACAGTACCAACAGGGTTCCTACTTTTCTTTTTTTTGGGGGGGGCATCACTGCTCTCCGGTGGTGGAAGTAGGAGGCCCAGCCCCACTGCTGGAATTGAACCTCCGTCCCAGTGGGCCGCAGTCCCGCGTACAACCACTACGCCACGGGGCTCAGCCCCCTACTTGTTCTTTATTAACATGTTTGCATACAAGTCAGTCTAGCTGGTAGCAAGTAACCATGACTCATACATACAAAGTTCCAAGTGAAAAATTCTGCAAAAGATATTTGCTATCATTGTAGTTAGCTCACAGTGACCTTATAGACTGGAGGAGAACTGCTCTTAGGGTTTCTGAGACTCAGTCTTTACTGGAGCTCACCTTTGACAGCCTCATCGTCCCTGACCCATGCTTAACCCACAGCACCACCAAGGCAGGTCCCTCACAATGTGAATTCTATTACTACGTCAGTAAATCCATATAAGGTAAAAATTGTGTACACACTGCTCTAGCAAAACATTTATGTTTTTACTTTGAAATTCTAGTAATAAAGAGTATTATTCATATTCTTATCTCTATTCTTTCTGTATTTCCTAATTCTCTACAATGACCATTTAGTACCCTCAAATCGCTGATTTTAGAAGGCATCTCCTCCTACATTCAACTGAAACACCATACAAAGCAATCCAATGTTCCTGAATCTTTTTTAAAAAATCATTTCATTGGGAGCTCTTACATTCCATAGTTCAATCACGAAGTATTGAACAACTGCTACCACAGTCAGTTTCAAAACATCTTCTTTTTTCTTGATCCACTTGTTATCAGCTCCCCTTTCTCCCCTCCCTCCCCCAACCTGCCCCCGCAATGCTCCTGAATCTTGACTCAGAGCAGCACAGAAGGCACACTTAACATCTCAGTTGTGATGCCATTAAGGATCAGCCAGATCTACATACTGGCAAGAAAGGTGATCATATCATAGGTCAACAAAACTGTTTAAAAAAATAATAAATATAAATGAAAAGTACATTTTGGGTAAATACACACATACCTTGCAGGTATGCAAAGTATGGATTGAGCAAGATCTGTAAGGACAAGCAATAGGTTCTGTTTGACCCTCGCTTCTGGTAAGGAGATTGTAATTGGATTACAGTTTACCCATTTCCTAATTCAGGATAATCTATTTTAAAGGCAGTGGTTTGGCAGCCCTAACTCTTCAATTACCATGTAACTCACCGTATACACTCGAGTATAAGTTGATCCCACTATCCGCTGAGACACTCAATTTTACCACAAAAGCTGCATTAAAAATGGGCTGAAAAACTTGCTTATACTTGAGTACATAGAGTAATTTCTCTGCAGGTTCTGCAGGTTACGGTGTGTGCTTGACAAATGCCAATTATGTTGCCCAGCCTAGCTTTATCATAATACCAAGTTTTAAAAAATAGCCAAAAGTACTTGCTACATAGAAAATCAAAATAAAGGCTAGTGCAATTATCTTAACTGCTTTAATGTTCAAATCACAAGCTAAAACTCATTTTATCACTTTTTCCTTTAGTGCCCTGTGCATCCTGATGCCATAACTAAGAAATTTTCTCCTGATTGTCATGAACAATTGTTTTTCTATTTTCTTCTCCACCTTACTTAGTCTTTGGCTGTAGGGTTCTGTTCCATTTGGAGTTAAACTGTCCAAGACAACATGGATGAACCCCACATGTGTTATATTGAGTGAAAGGAAACAAACTAAGGGTTACAAGTGAAGTGTGATCCCACAGGCACACCCGTAGCAGTGGGAATCAAATCAGACCAGTGACTGCTGAGACGCGAGGGTGAGCTTTGGGGGCTTAAACACCTATGGATGTATTTTACTATGTGTAAAATATCTTTCAATGAATCGACTTTTAAAATAATCATTAATTTCTATGTTGCTGGCACCTAGGATTCCAGAACCTTATACAGGTGAACTTAATTCCAGTTAATGAACAGCAAAGAAAGCAAAAGGTGGACCACAAGACAGTGGCTTACAGAGGGCTTTCTAATCAGGACTGCACGAGCCACAGGCTAAATTTCAGACCTGGTCACGTCACAACTCAACAAACTCAAAATCAAGTGATTCTGATTCATCAGAATACTGAATGAATGAACACTCACCTTTGGAATCAGCATTTGGGAACAGCCTGTTCCATGGCACCTTATTTTTGTGCGGAAGAGAAAGCAAATAGTTTCTAGCTTTTAAATTTATTATACAATTCAGGTCTTCCTGTGATGGGGATCCAAGAATACCTGTCAGATAAAAGAATTAGCTATTAGGTATCAAGGCTGAGGTAAGCCTATCGTGGCGGTCTTATCACCTCCAATGCAGACTTTCTTTAACATCTTTCCATAAGGTCCGTAACGTTTTTAAATGGAGGAAGGTTACACAAACATTCATGCCTATCTTAGATGAAGAGTCATTAAAACACCTGTTAACTTCACAGGGTGACTCTTAGAGAAGCTCTGGGCAGACAATCCCAATGACTAAGAAGCCCCAGGGGGTTCAGAACCTTACCCAGAATGTGGTTGAGCTGGTCGAGATAGTGCTTCCCCGGGAAGATGGGCCTGTTGGAGAGCATCTCTGCCAGGATACAGCCGACGGACCAGATATCAATGGACTTGGTATAGCCCTGGCAAGACGAGAGACCTTACGTGACAAACAGGCCTTCCCGAGCTGGCAGGCTTTTCCTTTGGCGCTCTAATTCCAAACTACCTATCAGCCTCAAGGACAAAAAGATGCCGCAATATGGCTTTAAGACCCGGGGCCAATAAGATTTTACCTCTTCCTTCAAGGTTGCTTATCTCATGATTAAAATACAATTTCTAAGGCTATTTGGGAGGTAGAACCAGAATCTTGGTAAACTGGAGCTGGAAAAATGGTAATAGCACCCATTTCTTCAGGGAATTGTTGAGAACTTGGAAATGAACGTGAAAGAAAGGAGCTCTGCGATTCTTCTAGAGAACCTTGCTTCATTATGCAGATCATTGTCTTACAGAAGTCAGGATGGAAAGCCTTGATTTCTAAAAGAACATGGGTGTAGCTGGCTTTACCATATTTTGCTGACCCCTATTTTCAATATTCTCTTATTCCTTTTACATTTTTCAGGCGTGATTTTTAACTTACTGAAATTCTGCTCTGAGGTAGAGAACAGTGAATCTGTCTATATCGCACAACAGGCAAGAAGGTGTTTCTTGAATGAGTGTGCAAATTGAAGACTACAGCAAATGCTAGGTGTGACGGTGAATTAAAACTAGTGAAAAGCAGGGTAAGATTTGTGTGCGTGTGTATGTGTGCCAGATTATTAAGGTAATAAAGTTTAGGGCTAAATATAGTTAAGTTTTTCTGGGGAAAATTAGTTAAGACTCAAGAATGGAGGGAGGTTTAACAACCTTCAATATGCAGATGACAGAACCTTGTTTGAAAAAGCAAGGAGGGCTGAGCCCCAGTGACGTAGTGGTTGTGCGTAGGACTGCGGCCCACTGGGACAGAGGTTCAATTCCAGCAGTGGGGCTGGGCCTCCTACTCCCACCATCGGAGAGCAGTGATTGCCCCCTCCCCCCAAAAAACAAAACAAAAAACAAACAAACAAACAAAAAGCAAGGACTTGAAGGACTTTCTGATGAAGAGCTAAGATTTTAGCCTTAAAAGATGGATTACAATTCATTGTAAAAAAAAACAAAAATCCTCACAACAGAGATATGAAAATAATAATTTATAATTTATGAAGGGGTCACAAGGATCAGAAAAGGGAGGCCTAAGGGATCAAGTAGAAAGAAAATGTTTTAAAAATGATGGCGATGGGTAATTTGGAGGGACAGTTTAAGGGAGGATCAGATTACACTTGCGGGCAGGTAAAGCTGGGACAAGGGGTTGGATCCCTGGGTCCCTTTCCTATAACTTTAGCCCCTGAGTCGAATTGTGCCAACTCCAGAACCTGGTGTAGGAAGTTCATAACCCCAGCAAAGTGGTTTGGGATCCGGAAATGAGAATGGGGACTCAAAGGGGAGGTTTCTGGTGATTGGCATTTTCATAGGGGTCTGTGCCCTCAGAGGGCTCCTCTGTGTGAATTGGCTAAGGAAGTTGGGCAGAGGCTACAGTAGAGGAGATGTGGCTGTAGCAGAGGTTCCAGCGAGCCTTCGCCTGGAAAGTGCATGTCCTTGAGATGGTAGTCTAGGTCACTCAGCTTATTCCTCAGCCTAGTACCCAACCTCCTTGTCCCCGCTTGGCTCCTCCCACTACACTGAACCATGCTGGTGAGTCTTCCCAGTAAAACAAGCCATTCCTCTAAGCCAGAATGACTCGTTCCCACTGTCCAGCCTCCCCAATTTTCAACCAACAACTGCTGCTTACTTCTCAAAACTAAAATAAATTAAAAAAAAATCATTTTATTGGGGGTTCATATAACAATACAATCCATCCATCCATCCATTGTATGCAAGGCACATTTGTACACTTGTTGCCATGATCATTCTCAAACCATTTTCTATTTAAGCCCTTGCTATTAGCTCATTTACCCCTCCCTCCCTCCCGAACCCTTGATAATTTATAAATGATTATTTTGTTATATCATATACTATCCAATCTCCCTTCACCCACTTCCCTGTTGTCCATACCCTAGGGAGAAGGTTATATGTAGATCCTTATAATTGATTCCTCCTTTCTATTCCCCCTCCCCTCCACCCTCCTGGTAGCGTCACTCTCACCACTGATTCTGAAGATATCATCTGTCCTGGATTTCCCCATGTTTCTGGTTCCTGTCTGTATCAGTGTACATCCCCTGGTCTGGCACGAGTTGTAGGGTAGGATGTTGTATGAAAGAAAAACAGCCTGTATTGCTGAGAAGACCACTGAAGTGTCCCTTTTCTTTTTCAACTACTAGTCTTTGTAAAGACACAAGTTCTTCATTACCTTCACCAAAACAATGTACCTAACTAACTGAATAAACAAACAAACCCAAATGATTCCATTAAGCCAGATTGTAAAAATATAAAACACCACTGTTTTTCTCAATAAAAAGTGACCTTCAAAATAGGGTAAAGAACTAGGAGACATTTATAGAAGTATAAATATAGGCATGTACATAAATAAACATTTACATATAATAAGGCTGTAGGTCTCTCTATATATATTAGTATGTTAAGTATTTTAAATAGAAGATAGACACTGGGCTTCTAATCAAGTACTCTTTCAATGTGAGGACACTTTTTTCTGTGATGCTCACCTTCTCGACATGATTACGGAAGACAAAATGTGTGCACAAGCAAATGTGGTGAAGAAGGTTAATGATGCCCGGCTATTAAAAGATAAACAGTCTGGGGTCTTCAAGGCTTGAAGAAGAACAAGCAGCCATCTTCTTGGTGGGAAGCAACTAAACCCACATGGAAGAAGTGCACCAGCCTGTGTGATCACAAGGTGTCCACGGGATCAGGCATCAGAAGACCCTAAAGCCCATCTGTAGACATTTGGACATCCCCTCACAGCAGGGCCACAAGGAATGGATGAGCCAGCCAGAGTGCAGTATAGCCCCGATGAAACACACAGCATCTCTCTAGTTCTTTCATGTTCTGCCCCATCCCATTACTATGACCCCCGATTCCACCTTACAAATACGGTAAGACCACAGAATCCAGGGCAGATAAACCCCTCAGGTATAGTAATGGGAATAGCAATACCATGAGGGTAGGCGGGAAGAGTGGGGAGAAAGAGGTAACAGCAGTGATCAACATATAATTCCATCCCCACCTCCAGGGGATGGATAACAGAAATGTGTGCGAAGGCAGACAGTGGATGGTTTAAGATATGAAAATAATAATTTATAATTTACCAAGGGTTCATGAGGGTGGGGGAGAAAGGAGCTGAAACCATGGGATCAAATAAAAAGAAAAGGTACTGAAAATGAGGTTGGCAACATATGTACAAATGTGCTTGATACAACTGATGTATGGATTGTTATAAGAGCTGTAAGAGACCCCCAATAAAATGATTATTTTTTCATGACTTTCTTCATAGCAGAGTGTCAGTTGAGAAATGTTAAGAGGAATAACGCAGGCACAAAAACACACACACACACACACACACACACATAATGTTGCAATCCCCAGTCTCATCACTGACTCAGACTGGGCCGTCTGGAGGTGTGGGATGGTGGGGTGAAGGCCTGCTAGAGAGCCAGGCACTCATACCCACAGTGTCTAGGATCTGCGGCGTCCTTGAGGGAAGAGGTCTGAACCTCGACGTGAGGAAGCGGTCCACTGAGTCCCGAATGTGAACGGCAATCTGTACACAGACACGTGCTGATGCCATGGACAGGAGAAGGGGCTGGAAGGGTGGCTCTAGGTGGGAGTTGACCAAACGGTCTGAATAGATGAACACAATGTTCGCATACTGGCTATGGTGTCAGGACTTAATTCGGGGCTCAACAAAAATTTGGGATGCCATCTTGATGAGGTCCTTAAGTCCTGACTGTCTCAGGATTGCTAAGAGGACAGGACAAAAAGAGGGAGAGAGAAGAGAGGCAACATGGGGAGAGGAAACAAGGTAGAGAGAGCAGGACCTGATAGAGAGGGAGGGCGGGAGGAAGGGAGAGGGAAAAGAGGCAAGGTATTGACTCCTCGTGAATTGAGGGAGGGGTGTGCATTTTTCTTCCAAGGAGGTGACCAGTTTTCAAGTTAAGGGAAAGTAAAAATCTCAAGACTTTGCTAGATTAACATTTCCAGGTTAGTGGAAATTTTAAAAAAGGATTAAGTCTCAATTTTGATAAGCAGATCTGTAAGCAGTGCCAAGTCCACCCTGTACGCTGCTTTCGCTGGGGAGAGGAGACACTGTGTTGGAAGAGGGAGTCCGGGCTGCACTTGCACCAGCTGGGTGCTGGGGTGGTTGTCAGGAGACCACTCTGGAGAAGGCACCTGCTGTGTGCAATTATTTGTAACATAAAAGAGGATCAACATAGCTCCTTCTCCTTGAGACATCTGTCACACCAAACTCTTCTTGATCAAGGAATCTAATTCTGTTTGCACAACTAAACTGAATAAATGAAGGGTACAGCATGAACAGTAACTTCATGTGACTTCATTTCCTCACAAAAGCAACTCCTGCACAGAAAGTGGTAGACTCATAAAGGAAGGGGAGAGGGTGAGGGCCAGGTGTCAATGAGGCCTGCTCCCTCCCCTCCATGGGCCCGAGGCCTCCCAGCACGGCAGCCCCTGGGCCATGTCTGCTTTCTGTGCTTCGTCAGAGTGGATGGAAATGAGTTGATAAATCTAGGAAGCACAGTCAGGCTCACTTCACTTCCCACTTTTGAAATGCCCTTCATGATTACTTGCCAGAGAAGACGCAGGACTAAAAACACAGAACCTCAGTATCCAGAAACCTAACCAAGGTGTCCTAATTGGCTTGTGAGCGTGTGTGTGTGTGTGTGTGTATACTTACATATATGTTTTTGATCATTTCCTTATAACAAAGACACACAACTTGTATGTGACCCAAACAAACTCTTAAAAGAGACAGGTTTCCTTTGGAAGCAGACTATCACAAAATTCCCAGAGGTGCGTAAAGGACACTGAATAGCACCTCTTCTTTCTATGCCTTTGTTCTGTCCCAGTATGGTACGCTACAATATTGCTACATTTTGTAATATTCTCCATTTTTCCATTTCGGATAAATCTGATGTCAACAGAGTAGACCTGGTCCCTGCTCAGAGTGATCCATACACAGCCCGGATAACTTCGAGCTCAAACCCAGTTGGCACCTAGAGATGTCGCAAACTGCCACGCAGGAGGCTGAGTGGACAGAGGCCTGAGGGTGGGCACAGACTACTTTCTATCACAATGACAAGAGGTGGCACAAGGAGGTCGCCCCCATCCCGTCCAGTTCTACTTACTGGGCTGGGGGTGGGCGACAGGCTGGGGTCTGAAAGTTCCATGATGTGCAGCTAGATTCTCAGTGAGCACACACAGACCTGGGCCTTCAGGGCGAACCAAGCTGAGACCCAAGTTGAAACAGAGGCCAGCAGGAGAGGGGCGGATTGCCACACACCTCACCTAACTGGCTTGTTTTCATTCCATGCGAGCTTGGTCCTTACCTTGGAATTTAACATGATTTCTGGAGCACGGTACCAGCGTGTGGCCACGTACTCTGTCAGGAAGCCAGTGTGGTCGTGATCTGGGTCTGCAACACGGGCCAGGCCAAAGTCGCAGATCTGAGAGAGAGAGAAAGAGACAGAGAAATGAAACACAGTCTGAGAACAAAACAGCAGTAAAAGGAACGTGGCAACAGCAATAAAAATGACAGGAAGCAGCTATCACCACTCCAAGTGGCAAATGCTATGCTGACAACTCAGCAAATGCAGTTATGATGTCACCCTCACAACAACCTGACAGGCAGCCATGACAACCCACAGGCTGCAAGACATACGAGAAGAGGCAGTTCTTTATCTTCCACGATGGTTTAGTCCACAGTACTCTGTCACAGGGTCCTTGTCAAAACCGTTCTGATGGGGCTGCTACCCAATGTCCAAGAGTCCCCTTCCCCCCAAATGCTGGTTTCTCTGTCACCTCCTCCATCCTTGTGTGTTCTCCCTTGTGTCACTCAGACCTCCCTTCCTGCTTTTCTGTCATCTTCCGCAGGCCTGGAGGCCCTGCCAGGCTTCCCTTGCCAGGAGTCAAATTCATTCCTGAAGCTTAAACACCCTACTCCTCATACTCAAGCCACAATTTAAACAGACAAACCACACACCCAAAACCCCTCCAACTTCTAATTTCCCCTTGACACACAAGTAATTGTTAGCTCTCCAACTCTCTGGCCATCCAATCCTTTGCTGTCACTATGAGAACGGTTGACAGATTGCAGGATATCAAAATACAACTATAATGTGATTAGTCCCAAAGGACTGCAGAGTATTTTAATTGTTTGCACCCTCCCCTCCCTCCTCCCAAAGCCATTCTTGCAATTATGTGTGAGTTCATCGTTCACCCAACTTGTCAAAGGTCTTCCTTTTTGCTGCTCCACTACTTTACCCAACAAGCATAATGTCTTTCTCCACGGGTGGGTTCCTGAGAACACGTGCAAAGAGGTGTGAAGATGAAGCTTTGTCCTCGCTTCTAAGGAGCACTCTGGCTGTACTTCTTCCAAGATGGATTTGTTTGTTCTTCTGGCGGTCTGAACATTGCAAAACATCCATTTCTTTAAATAAAAAAATCAGATGTGCTCCTGTGTTTCCTCATCTCTACCATCAAGAAACAATTTAGCAAAAATAAATAGAACAATAAGAATGAAAAGAGAAAGGATTTACATCAAAGGCCAAAGAAAAGATGAAAGTCCTCGGGTTGCAAGGAAAGCTCCGGGGAGGGAAGGTGAGAATGAGGCATCTCTGTGGGGCGCACGCTGAAGAGGGAGCCCACGGAGGGAGACAGCACAGGGGTTTGAGCAAAGAAAATGGATGAAACTGTGGAAATCAGTTATTTCATGGAAGTTTCAACATGGCTGTTCCTCGTTCATTACTGTGCATTCATTAGCTGGCATTCTTTTAAAGGGGGAATCATTATTTGTTGGCTAAGACTATGCACTTACTTGATGGATAGAACCACTGCAAAGACCGGAGAACTACCTAATTTTTTCCCCTTAATAACCCATGTTCAGAGCAGTAAGTAGGTAAAAGGGTTAGATCGTTTTATTCCCCCAAGATACAGTCAATTAATATGGCCCTTCTAGCTATCCCTTATGTGATGTATTCTTACCCCTAGGATGCCTGTGGTTAAAATCCCATTTTGAAGGAAGTTCTGTGCTATGCTACAAGATACTAAAGTGAGATTAAGTCTCCATCATTTGAAAAAGTTGTAAACTGAATAAGGAAAACTGCAGCCCAAGCTGTATGTTTAAATTATGCTGGCGAACAATATTTAAAGGTGCCATGGACCGTCAAAAGGAGAAATAAATCTGTCCTAAAAACACAGTCAGAACAATCCTTAGAGGCAAGGACGGCTAGCCTTCGTCTGACTTACGCTGGATGTCTTGTCAGGAGGTGAGTCCTGGAGCAGGACGCCATGTGAGTCAAGTGGGAGAGGAAGAGGAAGGCCTCCACTAGACGGACCGCCACGAGGCCGCAAGCGTGGGCTCAAGCATACGGATGCTCTGTTCTGCTGGGCACGGGTCCCTGTGGCTGGAAGGGACTCAATGGCATCTCACAAGCCTCCCCGTTAGTAAAGGGTCTGAACCAAAGGACACCCTTTGTTTCCTTGGGAGGATGGTCTGCTGAGAGATAAAAACCAACCCTTCATCAAAGCTACTCCTCTGTGTATAAAAGCCATCTCGGATACAGAGAAATGACGGGAACATGGGAAGAACATACAGAAGGCTCAAGAGTAGAGACATGCTTCAACAACACACACTAACCTAGTACCGTTATACCATCATATTGATCTGCCCAGGGCAGGGGTGGGTGAGTGTTATATAATTGCCTCATGGACAATACTAAAGGATTCAAAAGTTCAGTCGGGATGCAGACTGTAAACGTTCTAGGCACGGGGCTCATAGTGACTAAATCTGGATGGAAGAGCTTCTTTCAGATCACTGGCATCTTCTCCATTCTCACTCACACACACGATGTACCTTAGATCGTGACTTTAGGGATACTGTACCTGTCTTCGGAATGAGACTCTCTCCTGAATAAGTACCCATGGAAAGGACGCATAGGTGTCACTGTTTCTTAATGTGGGTGAGCTGTACTCTGCTAAGTGTCTCTGTCACAACCTGTGTGGTGGCATGTGTAGTGAGTTTAAGAACAATGCCATCAACATTTCAAATATTGGCAGGATCATTCGTGGTCAACAGTCTCAGAGGAGCTTTTAGATTATGGCAGACGAGGAAGAAAGTCCTAGTGATCTACTTCTGAAAACTCCCCAGTAGAAACTTCATAGGACATTTGGACACGTTATCAGAAGGGTTCAGCTGCTGGAGGAGATGATGTGGGGTAAAGAGAGGGCCAGTGACAGTGACCTTTGTGAGATGGAAAAGCACAGTCACTGCTAAATGACGACTGAAGCATGCTGGTGATGGTGAGGACGCAGGTCCAGGTTTTGTTTTGTTCTGCTGAACATCAGGTCTCTATGAGGTGGGAGTCAACTCCATGGTAACCATCTATTTAAATACTTAAAATATCTTGTCATATTTCTCACTGTGTGTGTAAAAATGGGTTCTAAGAACAGTAACTGGAATATATACATGGCTAACAAGAAACACATGCACATACACACACATGCGTGTACATGTACATCAGTATGGTTGATAACCATGGCTTGTAAAGTAGTTCTACAGAAATTAATTTGTTCTATTCTCAATTTGAAATATTTCCAAACAGAAATAAGAATCAACTTTGCCCAGAAACACTATCTACTTAAAATATTCATTGTGAAGTTCTCTCTATAAACAAACAGAAGCAATCTGCAACAACAGTGTTGGGATGGTAAAAAAAAACAAACCAAACCAAAAACCCAAAGCATCAGGCAAAGCAATAAGCATAACAACGCTTATCGGTCGCCTTTTTTTTTCTCCCAGGAAAATAATTTAGTGCTAAAGAAGCAATATGGCCATCCCCAAACACAGCTTCAATCTGTATGTAGTGCCCATCCTAGCTTTTAGGTGCACAGATCAGTGGGGGAGGACTAGGACTCTTATCCCATGAAGCAGTCTGCATCAATGAAGTGCAGAAATCAGAAAGAGCCGTAAGAGGTGGGCCCAGCACTCCTCTCTATTGTAGGAAGGGCCCGTGCACAGCACCTTCCAGGGTACCAGCTGCCTGTCTCGTACACCCAATACTCCTGAGTTAGTCTGGGTGGACTAGAGAATCAAATTCATAGACACACATATAAATATAAGGGAAGGCTTACATACAAGAGGAATGGAACATTGAGAAAGCATCCCAACCCAGTCCAGTCCAAGGTCCTAAGTCCGATATTGATCCATATGCCCAATACCAGTCTATAAAGTCTCCTTCCGACTCATGAAACACGTGCAATGACACTAGGCCAGTGGGAGCAGAGTCTCGTGTATCCAGCAGCAGTAGAAGCATCCTGAAGTTGGCAGCGGTCTCCCCATGGCTCATTTCCAGGGTTCATCAACAGTATCCATTGGCGGTAGAAGCGTCTCAGTGCTGGCAGGGGTCTCTCTGTGGCTTTTCCAGCTTCAGAGGTCTGGTTCCGTCAGGGTTAATAAGCCCATGTGGCTCCTCCAGTTCCTAGGACTCAGAGTCTATGCTGCCAAGGAAATAAGTCTAAAGTCTCTTACTTCCACAAGGAAAATACTGTGAGATTTCCCAGGTTTCTTAGAGAAAGTCATGCCCACATAGAGGTCTCATTGGTCATCTCCAGATTGACAGGCTAGACTCCACCCTACACTCCCAATCACGAAATTGACACCAAAGTATATAACTGCAACTTCTTTGGCAAAATACAATTTAAAAAAATTATGATCTCCATCCTAGAGAAGCGAGTAGTATCTGGGGTCTTGCAGCAAGGTAACAATAAAACTCAGACAAGAAACCATTCTAAGAGAGTCCTGAGCCCAGAAGCAGATGATAGGCTATCACTACTGACCGATCTGATTTAGGGTGGAAGAGAATTAAGAATCCAAATGTTGATTAAAAAAACAAAAACACTCCCACTCCCACCAGAGGGCAGTGATGCCCCCCAAAAAACAAAAACAAAAACAAACTTAGGCAAACTGTCATAGTAGAGGACTCCGAGACACTCTTTTTTTCCCCCCCTGAGACACTCTTTAAGCCTACAGCAAGCCTACCCCAAGATCACCATCTAGCATAAAATAAGGGACCTGCCCAGTAAAGTCAGTGCCTTTCTTCAGGAAGTCTTAAAAAGCCAATGGTTTCTTAAAAGAAAAATGAAAAGATAGAAAAACTAGAGTATTAGAAAGGGAATAGGGCTGAGCCCCAGTGGCGTAGTGGTTGTGCGCGGGACTGCGCGGGACTCCACTGGGATGGAGGTTCAATTCCCGCTCCCAGGAGCAAAGGCTGGGCCTCCTACTCCCACCACCTGAGGGCAATGATGCCTAAAAAAAAAAAAAAGGGAATAAACAGAACACAACTCAGGAGAATGTTCAGAGTGTATTAAATTTAATCACCTTAGGGCTAAGGTTAGGGAAAAGAAGAAAAAAAAATGTAATCACCAAAAAGTTTGGACTGGGGCTGAGCCCCGGTGGCGTAGTGGTTATGCGCGGGATTGTGGCCCACTGGGATGGAGGTTCGCTTCCAGATCCATGGAGCAAAGGCTGGGCCTCCTCCTCCCACCACCTGAGGGCAGTGATTGCTACCCCACCCCACCCCCCCAAAAAAGTTTGGACTGTTTGTGGCAAAACCAACCAATGGAAACCTACCTTTTTGTGCAAACTTACACTCAAAATGCAATAAAATATCATTTTGAAAAATCCAGGCACAAGTTTTTATGTGGATACATGTTTTCATTTGTCTGACATATCTACGTAGAAGCAGAAAGATGACATGGCAAACTATGTTAAAGCATTCTGAGGAACTGTTCTGCTGTCTTCTAAAGTGGCTGCTTCATTTTACATTCCCATCAACAACCTTCCCAAACACTTATTTTTTCTTAATATTCTTTTTGTCTTATGTTTATTTTTATTTTATTTTTAAGTCATTTAATTGGGGGTTTGTTCAACTCTTCTCACAATCCATACTTACATCCATTGTATCAAGCACAAGTAAATTCTGAAATCACAGTGTGAACTTTCCAACTGTTTTCTTCTTTTCCCATACTTTTTGGGTTATTCTGAGTCCTCTGACCTGTCTAGGTTATTCTATGATAAGACTGTCAATTTCTATAAAAAAAGTCTGAATTGCGCTGAATCTGTGGATCCACTTGGGAAGTACTGCCGCCTTGACAATGAATTGAAGTCTTCCTGATACACAGACATGGCTGTCTTTCCATGTACCGGGAATTCATGTGCAATGTGTGAACTGGACTTCGTGACCCTTCTTCACATCTAAGATATCCTTACCTTTCCCTATTTGTATAGCTCTGCTACTTATCAAAGCAGAAATATGCAAATACTTAAGAACCCTGAGGACTGTAAGGGATTTGCGCTACTCCTATTTATTTGGAATGACTTCTGAAGGGTTTTTGATGGAAAGTACTAAAAGTGATCACTATCGAAACAGATGTTAAAATTATATATAATGGAGGCTGAGCCCCGGTGGCGTAGTGGTTGTGTGCGGGACTGCAGCCCACTGGGTTGGAGGTTCAAATCCAGCAGCAAGGCTGGGCCTCCTACCCCCACCACCAGAGGGCAAGGATGCCCCCAAAACAAAAATACAAAACAAACAAATTATATATAATGTATACAATTCTGTTCATACACAGAATAGTACACATGCAAATACAAAGGGAAAAATTTATAAGAAAAGCCATTAATTTTAGGTAGAAAAGAACTGAAAATCAAGGATCTTTATTTACATTTTGGTCTTTACAAAAAGTCCTACTATAGTTTGTTGCAATGTTAAGTAAGAACACGAGGTCGTGTCTTCAAGTGAACTCATTCACTGCCATCAGGTGCATTTTGACACACAGCTACTATCTAAGACAGGGTAGACCTGCCTCTAGGGTTTCCAAGACTGTAACTTAATGTGAGTAGAAAGCCTGGTTAGGTTCCAGAACACCATGTCGTAACTAAACATAAATATGTAGCAGCAAACATGTCTTCTAGTAGTTACCACCCTAAGAATAAAGAGCCCAACTGACCTTGAGATCACAGGTGGTATTGAGCAGCAGGTTGGAAGGTTTGAGGTCACGGTGAAGGACGTTTGCTGAATGGATGTATTTTAACCCTCTGAGGATCTGGTAGAGAAAGTAGCAGATGTGGTCGTTGCTGAGGTGTTGTGTCTTCAAGAGCTTGTAGAGATCTGTCTCCATGAGGTCCTGTACTATGTATCTGTTTGTACCCGTTAAGGGAACACACCAAATGGCTGGTTAACAAAGCACTAAAAATGAAACACACCTTTCCTGACCCCTTATGTAGTAAGTCTGCTATTATAGCATGAGGTTGAGAAGGAAATGAGAAACAGAAAACTAGGCACACCTTGGGTTCCCTTTTCAAGGCCTGTGAAACGAGATGAATGAGCACCCCCTGTTCTGGTTGGGTCTCTAGGATCCCTATGAACCGAACTGGAACTGACTCAATGACAGTGGACAGCTTCTTCTGGGCAGGAGGAGATATGATTGATTTGGCAGAGATCTGAAAACAAAGTCTTATGGAAATAGTGGTTGATTTACCTTCTTGGCCTCCAAATTGTCCACCTTCACTATGTTGCCGGCCTGCCCGCCCAGCCCCCTTGTCCCCCCCAGGCTGCTAGAAAAGGTGTAGAAGGGATAGTGTCCAATGAGCATCACAGTCTCCATTTCCCCCTCTCCTCTGTCCAGCTCCCCTGGGAAAATAAATGGGTTGTGCGAAGATTATAATGCTAAAGGGTGGCAGTTTGAACTCACCTAGTGTCCTGCAGATGCTCCTACTACTAGATAAGGAAACGCTAGAATAGTGGTTCTCAACCTTCCTAATGCCGTGACCCTTTAACAGAGTGCCTCATTTGTGGTGAGCCCCCCAACCATCAAGTTATTTTCGCTGCTACTTCATAACTAATTTTGCTACTGCTATGAATTGGGCAACCCCTGTGAAAGGGTCATTCGGCCCCCACAGGTTGGGAGCCGCTGCTCTGTGACACAGGGGGTTGCCATGAGTTCGAACTGACTTGATAGCACTGAATAAGTCCTTCGTCCAGCAACGTACAACGACACCGGCAAAGTTCTTTTCCCTCCCTTGCCTCATTCACATCAGAACCAAGCCTAAAACTTTGCCAACACTGGTCCAGAAGACACTACTGCTAAATCCGACCTTCAGCCTATTTGCTTGATTCTTCACTGAATGCTCTGATTCTAAATTAAACGAGGTGACAGGGAACGACAGTGGTTAAGCCTTGCTTTCCTTTCTTCTCCGTTTATTTAAGCACCTAGACCTTAGCTATGGCTACTTTGTACTGCCATCTGCACGCATAGTTCTGAAGTAAAATTGACAAAATTGAAAGGATATTTATTCAGATGATTTCATTTGTTTGTAAAGACATGTTTATGGCTCTTGAATAATTTTAAAATTGTCGTGAGAGGCTGAATTGGCGCTTTCATCTGTAGGGTAGCTGTGAGTATATTGATGCAATGGCAGTGAGTTATTTTTTAATGTTTAACCTGTCAATATGTTTACAGTATAGCAGTATTCTTTCCTTCATTCACATGTATGCACATATGAGGGACTGTAAACAGTTTGTGGATAAATTCCATTATCTTTAGTTTCATTTCCCCACAAGCTTTCTGCAGCCCCCTTGTCTTCCACAGATTCCTGCAGGATGAACGTGCATCAGTGAGATTCAAAGGGGCTGTCACATGACAAACTGTCATCTGAAAGAGGCTTGATTTTCATGGCAAAGGGTAGAAGAAGCAAGACCAACTGGCAGTAGCAGCAGAAGGTATTTCACTTAAAATAACACAACTTAGTAACAGAGCTGCTTAAAAATGGAAAGAGCTGCCTGGAGACAGAAAGCTGCAGCGCCTGGAGGGGCAGTATGTAAATTGGGCAGAATGGCTGGAACACTGTACTAGCCTGAACAGACTGACTGATCTCTTCTGCAGCACGCTCTCTTCAGAAGATGTAACACCTCCACCTATCGATGTCTTCTCTCTTCCTCCCCCCTGGTAACGTCTCCTGGACCACTGGTTCGCAACCTTTCCAATGTGGAGACCTTTCATACAACTCCTCAGGTGGTGATGAATCCCCCAACCATAACATTATTTTTGCTGCTACTTCATCACTATCGTTTTGCTACTGTGATGAACTGGGTGACTTCTGTAAAAGGGTTGTTCAACCCCCAGGTTGAGAACCGTTGTACCCAGATCATTCTAGTCAAAATTGCCAGTTATAGTTAGTCACGAAATTTCAGGATTTGGTGGGCCTTCAAGACAGGATAGTCTGGTTCCTTCATTTTAAAGATGAGGATACTAAGTTCTTAAGGGGCTAAGTGACATCGCTTACCATCAGGACATGCAACCAGGTGGAGAGTCAGGGCACTCTGTATTAGTCTACTACCCTTTCCTTGTCTCAATCCCAACAAACCATACCCTAAAAGGGGAGGACGGGGCATGAGTAAAAACATTATTAACCAAGATAGAATACTCTTTTTTTTTTTTGGATAGAGTACTCTTTAAGGATATCTTTACTGAAAAGAAAATAATATTCAAATCCAGTGGCAGCTCTCAGGAGCAGCACTGGGTAGCGCCCACGACCACCAGAGGCAGTGATGCCCACACACAAAAAAAAAAATCTGCCCAATGATGATAAAAATGGTTATAACCAACAGCATGAATTAGAGGAATATTTTGAAAATTGCAGGCAACAAACTACATGACAAGCAGACTACTATTTCCTATCACACGTGCTTACATGACTCTGTTCAATCTTCAGAAAATGTAGCCTGGCATTTATTAAGGTGAACTAGCAGTGACGGCAGTTGCCTGAAAAGGATACACGTCCTTCATCTGATCGATGGTTGGCGCTCGAATAATATCATTAATGCCAATGATGTTCTCATGCCTGAAGCGCAGTAAGATTTTGATCTCCCTCAGGGTTCTCTGGCAGTAGGTCTGATGCTCAAAGGGACTTATTTTCTTGATAGCGACTCGAACTTTGTTGACGTTATCATAAGCAGAGCTAAAAAGGGGGCAAGAAAGAGACATGGCATTAGAAATAGGTATCCCAACATCTCCGCAGAAGATGCAATCAGTGAAGTGGTATATATAAATATTTTTTTTCCTGCCTAAGTGGTATATTTTTAACCCTCTGTGTACTACTTGCATCACACATTCTAAGCAGCAGCATGGACATCATCCATAGACGGGTCTCAACAATGAAGGGAGGAATGACTGGCATACCAGCCTGTACTGAAACTCAACTCGAATAAACTCAACTTGAATGACTGGTGGATGTCCATTTCTATAAACCCAGGATGGTTTCTCTCGCACCAAGTGGACAAGCATGAATATGCATGCATGTGCATACGTGTACACACACACACACACACACACACACACACACACACACACACACACATTTCTTTCTTACTCGTTCCACCCCGGCTCCTTTACTCTCATTCTAGAGAAAGCAATCATCTCAGCCTCCAGAACAATTAGAAATCTGGGTGATTCAAGCAGTTGAGTGCCTGTCTGTACATTAATCAACAGGTTGGTTTTGGACGTGTCTTGGAAGAAAGCCCTGGTGATCCACTTGTGAAAGGTCACAGTCTTAAATGTATACCATTCTCCTCTGCAGACATGGGGTGGCCACATGTTCAGAATTAACTTGAAGGTAAAAATAACTGCTTTATTAGATTCTTCTGACTCAGGAGGAAATGTCATTCAAATAACCACCAACTACACCTTTATCTCTCGACACAAAAGGACACTTTGCTTGCTGTTATCAATGCTGTTTCTCTAACTTGCAATATGATATGACTGCTTCTTTCATGATGGTAAGGACGTTTTCTTGACTCCCATTATACCTTACAAATACGGCTAAATCAGAGCATGTACACTGATACAGATAAGAGCTCTCAACATAAAAATCCAGGTAGATAAACTCCTCAAGTACAGTAATGAGAGCAGCAATATTGTGAGGGTTGAGGGAAGGTGGGAGGGAAGGGAGAGAAAGGGGGAACCGATCACAGTGATTGATGCATAACCCCACCCCACCCTCAGGGGGATGAACAACAGAAATGTGGGTGAAGGGAGACCACAGACGGTACACAGTATGAAAATAATAACTTATAATTTATCAAGGGGCTATGTGGGTGGAAGGGTGACAGAGGGAGAGAAAAAGAGGAGCTGATATCAAGGGCTCAAGTTGAAAGAAAATGTTTTGAAAATGATGATGGCAGCATATGTACACATGTGCTTGAGAGACTTGATGTATGGACTGTTATAATAGCTGTAAGAGCCCTAGTAAAATGATTTAAAATAATAATAAAAGAACTCCACAGGGTTCCTGAGACTGCTAACTCTGTCCGGGAGCAAACCACCTCATCTTTCTCTTCAGCAAGGGGCTAGCGTGTTCCAATCGTCAACCTTTTTGGTCACCAACCCAACACCTAACCCACTCTTGTCACACTCCTCTTTTAGGTGACGGAAATAAGTAAGTCACTGACTCCTTTTAGGTCAGGCTTCTGAGACCATCTCCCATCCATTCCCACTTGAAAGTGTGATCCTGGCAGTGGAAGAGTGGACCAGGCTCTGTTCCACCCACGCATTCTAGAGGCAGCAACCTGCCACGAACGACTCGGTATCTATGGGCTTCTCTTTGAGGTTTTCCTTTAAAAATGTTGCAGTTGTCACTATCCTTTAGCTTGACACGTATGTAATTCATTGAAAGATCTTATCTACCTCTGTTGACAACCCCCATTTTCGTTACCTAGACCTCCATAAACAATACTGTTCCAACTTGAGATCTTAATCCAATCTTTGACAGTATACAACCCTTGAATGGATTAATTTTAGAATATTTACATGTTTTCTTTCAACAGATATACTTGCTCTTTTTGGAAACAAAAACTCAAAGGTGAAATAATATGCACCAGTTTAAAAGCTATTGAGTACAAGCAATGTCAAGTCCTGAATAAATTCTATCGTTAGCACTATAGATCAGGGCTGAGCCCCGGTGGCGTAAGTGGTTGAGTGCGGGACTGTGGCCCACGGGCTTGGGGGTTCAAATCCAGCAGCAGCTCTCAGGAGCAGCACTGGGTAGCGCCCACGACCACCAGAGGAAGTGATGCCCGCCCCCCCCCCCAAAAAAAAAAGAACTATAGACCAGGAGGCTGAACCCCGGTGGTGCAGTGGTTGTGTGGGGGCTGTGGCCCATAGGGTTGGCGGTTCAAATCCAGCAGCAGCTCTCCAGAAGCAAGGATGGGCTTCTTACTCCCATCAGGGCAGTGATGCAAAAGAAAAGAAAAGAAAAAAAGAAAAGGCTGAGCCCCGGTAACGTAGTGGTTGAGTGCAGGACTGCGGCCGACTTGCCTGGCAGTTCAAATGCAGCAGCAGCTCTCTAGGAGCAAAAGCAGCTCCTCCCACTCCCACCAGAGGGCAGTGATGCCTTAAAAAAAAAAAAAAGAAAGAAAAGGCTGAGCCCTGGTGGCCTAGTGGTAGCGTGCGGGACTGCAGCCCACAGGGTTGACAGTTCAAATCCAGCAGCAGCTCTCCAGGAGCAAGGCTGGGCTTCCTACTTCCACCAGGGCAATGATGCCATCAAAAAAAAGAAAGAAAGAAAAAGAAGAAGGAAAAAAAAGAACTATAGATTGGGAATGGGTAGAGGTGACTGCTGATGGTCTCATGTTGCACATGTCCAAACCTGTCAAACTACACACTTTACATATTTGCAGCCTCCTGTACAAGTTATTTCTCAATAAAGTGGCTAGAAAACAACAACATTCAGCCTGTGGTCACAAGATGTTGAAAACAGGTCTCGGGCATCAAACAGGAAAAACCTTTATCGCTGTGTCACCTTCCTGATATGATCGCTGAGGACAGATGGAGGCATGAGCAAGAGGGGTGAAGAAAGCTGATGGTGACCAGCTATCAAAAGATATAGCGTCTGGGGGCTTGAAGTTAAACAAGGGGCCATCTAGCGCCAAAGCAACAAAGCCCACTATGGAAGAAGCACACCAATCTGTGTGATCATGAGGTGTGGAAAGAATTGGGTATCAGGCATCAAAGAACAAAAATCTTATCACTGTGTGTTTACCTTCCTGATACAATCGCTGAAGACAAATGGGTGCATGAGCAAACATGGTAAAGAAAGCTGATGGTGCCCGGATACCAAAATATAAATCATCTGGGGTCTTAAAGGCCTGAAGGTAAACAAGTGGCCACCTAGCACAGAGGCAGCAAAGCCCACATGGAGAAGCACACCAGCCTGTATAATCACGAGGGGTTGAAGGGAACAGGTATCAAGCATTAAGAAACAAAAATCACATCATTTTCAATGAGGGGGAATGCAAAGTGGGGACCCAAAGCCCATTTGTGGGTAATTGGTATCTCCTTACAGAAGGGTAATGGGAAGATGAGCCTGTTGCAGGATGCCATGTAGCAATGATGAAACATACAACTTCCCTCTAGTTCTTAAATGCTTCCTCCCCACAACTATCATCCCAATTCTACCTTACAAATCTAGCTGGTCTCAAAGAGGTCCACTGGTACAGGTGGGAACTGGAAATACAGGGAATCCAAGATGAATGACCCCCCTCAGGGCCAGTGGTGAGAGTGGAGATACTGGGAGGGTGGTGGGGCAGGAGGGGGGTGGTCGTAGGGGGAGTTGATTGCAAGGATCTACATTTAACCTCATATCTGGAGGACACACAGCGAAGGAATGGGTGATGGGGGATGTTGGACAGAGTAAGATAGGACAAAATAATAATTTATAAATTATCAAGGGTTCATGAGGGAGGGGATGCAGGGAGAAGAAAAGATGAGAAGCAGATGTCAGGGGTCCAAGTACAGAGCATTTATTGAGAATGATGAAGGCAGCAGGGGTACGAAGGGGCCTGACACAATGTATGTGTGTATGGTGATAAACATTGCAAGAGTCTCCAATAAAATGATTTATTAAAAAAAATTAACCCAAAACCCCAAAGCAGTCTCTGGCTTTGTCTTGGTACCAGGACCAGAGTGATGAGAATATATTCCAAAAAATGTAATGACCAGTGAATGTAGGCAAAGAAGCTCATATGATTTTGGAGTAATGATTTAGCAGATGTTTTGTGATCATTTGAGGAATAAAAGGGACCCAGCATGAGTTGATGATGAACAAATCATGCTACACTAAATCCATTTCCTGTTTTCATAAGGTTTCTACAACATCAGGGTGATGTCAGAGCTGCGGTAAAGTTAAGACAGTCATCCAGTACAACCCACTTGGTGTGCTGCTTTCTGTTAGGCCTTGTGGTACAAACAAAACATGATCCTGAGTTTAAAGAAGCTTTCAATTAAGTGAGGGCAGCAGACTAACAGGACAATGTACACTGCCTTCTAGTCTGCCTAATAAAGCACTTCTGAAATACAGAGAGGTTGGGTATATTAAACCCAGGATGAAAAGATGAGGCCTACGAACCAAGCAAGTCCAAGAATACAGCATTTTCAGAAAGCAGCAGCTGCAAGTGGTAAGGGATGAACACACGTTCATATGGCAGGATTTTCATATCCAAGAGACTGAGAAATCCATCCTTCATCTGGTAGTTGAAAGAAGCCCTTGTGTCATGAGTGCTGCAGTCATAAATCCACGTCTAGTCACCCCCCAACTCAGTGGGAACCACCCACAATAATAGTAAATGCTGTCTGGTCCTGCACTGTCCCTAGGATGGGTTGAGGATCCGATAATTGTGATCCACAGGGCTTTCACTAGCTGATTAACTGTTCACAAGTAGATAGCCAGACTTTTCTTCCTAGTCTGTCCTAGTCTGGAAAGTCTACTGAAACCGTTTCAACATCACACAGCAAGGGCAAAGCCTCCCCAACAGATGGGGGGTGGAGATGAGGGGGCGGCTGGCTGCTGTGTGTAAGCAGGACTGGCCAGAGAACTGAGCCTGGGTCTTCGCACTGAAATAGAAAACGACTAACCCTACACAGTCCCACAGTGGCTGGGTCTGTGCTTGCTCTAGTGAGTCATGGAAAAGCAGCACACACGTCAGATTGCTTTTCTCTTCCTACATAATCTGCAGTTTAATAATATGAACTTTTTCGGTCATATTTTTCTCTTGCCAGCATTAAACTGAGGAGTCAAGATTTCACCAATCGCCTAAAGGCAGACATGTAGCACAAGTATAAAAAGATTTAGGAGCTTTTGTTATGAGTAACCTATGACTTAGGAGAAACAGAGACAGCAATTTATATTCAAGAGAAAGTAGGGCCAGCTTGAAATGCTAATGAAAGTAGACATAGTAGTTAAAAATGCATTGAATGCTAATTTTTTTAAATCAACTATCAATTGTCTACATTTTATAAGGCACAATGGGCACAGGAATGCTCCAAGAACATTCTAACGCATGGAGTGGACACACACACACACACACACACTGCCATTAGGTAGCATGTAGCTGACTCAGGCTCATAGCAAATAGCATGCTGTGCAGTCTTCAAGACTGTTGCTATGCTCAAGTCCATTATTTTGCCTCCTGCATCATTCTATCTCACTGAGGCTGTAGAATGTAAATTGTAATGGGTGTGGAGGGAACCAGCGAATGCAGTTCCGTATGCTGTGGTGATCCAATCATAAAATTATTTTCGTTGCTACTTCATAACTGTAATTTTACCAGTTATGAGTCATTATGTAAATATCTGATATGCAGGATGCACTTTCTTTTTTTTTTTCAGGCGTCACTGCTCTCCGGTGGTGGGAGTAGGAGGCCCAGTCCCACTGCTGGAATTGAACCTCCATCCCAGTGGGCCGCAGTCCCGCGCACAACCACTACGCCACCGGGGCTCAGCCCTGCAGGATGTACTTTCATTGTTACAAATTGACCATAATTAAAGCATGGTGATCAATCACAAAAACATTATGTAATTATATATTGTGAAATGTTTATTTCTAATGGCAAAATTTTATCCTGAAGCATGGTATAGCATGAGTAACAATCTTAATATGACAACAGTTGGGTTGCACCCCGGTGGCATAGTGGTTGAGTGCGGAACTGTGGCCCACTGGCTTGGCAGTTCAAATCCAGCAGCAGCAGGGCTGGGTAGCTCCCACGACCACCAGAGGGCAGTGATGCCCCAAAACAAAACAAAACAAAACCAGACAACAGTCAACTACATTGCCACATTTTGGGACAGTATGAGTAAAAATCCAAAGTTAGTGCAAAGGTTGAGACAGCCCCTTTTTCACCAGATCAGCATATCTGCATATGGGGGGGGACCTCGGAGAGAGGAGTAGTATTCCAGTTCCTAAGGCCATCAGAAATACCACATATACTCAAGTGTGAGCCGAGCTGAACATCAGTGAAGGACACTTAACTTTACCACAAAAACGGCATTTTAAATGTGCTGAAAAGCTCAGCTTATACTATATTAGGTACATGCTTCCCAATGGTCTTAGGGACCTCTGCGAAAGGGTGGTTCGACCTCCCCCCCCAAAGGGGTCAAGACCCACAGGTTGAGAACCACTGTGCTAATGGTTATCACTAATGTGGCTCTGGGCAGGCCCATGATCTAAAGAGTTGGCATTTAAATAGAAACCGGAAGGACGGGGAGAAGCTAGCTGATATGACCCACTCTCATGGTGCCTCCTTAGAGGCTGGGAGGGCTGGAGCACTAGGGTGGGGGTGGTGGGGGCTGCAGTGCACCCAGCAGAGAAATCCTGGCTCTACATGAGGTGGAGCAACAGGCTGAGCTGGTAGCTGTGCTAAGATGTACTCTGAGGAAGGAAAGGGCCCAACTCATCATTTTAAATGATCTCGTCCAGTCTGCGATGCAGAACCTACTGGGAAAAGGGGCACCATCGCAGTGGCCTGGCAAGAATGCAGGA
>PVJH01029305.1:0-26209 GCA_004026705.1 Nesogale talazaci
GGGGGGGGCATCACTGCCTCTGGTAAAATTGTTTTTAAAGGCAAAAATGTAATGTAAACCCAAGAAGATCTGTGTCTTTTAATCCCAGATTCATTCTCTCCCACAAGCACTGTTGCTATGAATTGTTTCATTTAAAAATATATATCCTTTTGTATGCATGTATACATGGATACCCTTGAAGAGTAAATTGTGTTCTTGTGGGATATTTTTGCAATTGAGCAAAAATTATATTGAACATGAGGGAGCTTCAAAAACTTTGTGGAAACCTTCCATTATTTTAAAATTTCATCTTCTAGGGATTTTTTGAAGTTATATATATATATAAGTACATATATACATTTCAATTTGATTTTTCTAATCCATGTGTTCAAGTGTTACTTATGTTGATACATGTTGCTCTGGGGCATTCTTTGCCAATTGTTTTTTTTGTGAGCATCACTGCACTCTGGCTCATTCTTCTTTCTTTCTTTTTTTTGGGGGGGCATCATTACCCTGGTGAGAGTAGGAAGCCCAGCCTTGCTCCCGGAGTGCTGCTTCTGGGTTTGAACCATCAACCCTGTGGGCCGCAGTTCTGCACACGACAACTGGGCCACCAGGGCTCAGCCTATATTTGTTTTTTTTTTAAGATTATTTTATTGGGCGCTCTTGCAGTTCTTATAACAATCCCTACATCAATTGTATCAAGCATATTTGTATACATATTGCCATCATTTTGACTCATTCTGTTTTAATTGGTGATGCGTTATAGAAATATGACCCTTTGGGCTCACTTCTCTGTAGTCATAGATTTACAATTTTCTTCTTTTATAAACAGTGCTGGGGAACATTCTTAGATACATATGATCTTCAGGTTCACAGGAGAGTTATATGGGCAGGTAACAGTGCTGAATCTTAGAAATGTACATTTTAAAATTTAATAGCTACTACTGAATTGTTTTCCAACACCTCAGTGCTATTAATTCTATTCCAATGCCCGGTAACCCTATAGGACAAAGCAGAACTGCTCCTGCAGGCTTAGAGAGCATAGAAAGAAAGTTTCCTGGAGTGACTGGTGTTTTAGAATTGCTAGCAGCCCAACAAATAATGCACTGAACACCAGAACTCATCACATGACACCCCCCAAAAGCAGTGTATCAGTTCTATTTTCTTGAAACATTTACTAGTATTTGAAGTATCAGTCTTAGGTTATTGCCTTCTGAAGGGTGGAAAGTGTATTGGAGCTTACATCCTGAGCCACCCAGTTTGCAGAAGGTTATAGATCATGCTGAAAAACCAAAATTCAGGTCCCCACAAAGCTGCCCCACCGAATGGCTTCTGATAATTCATCAAGGATAATCTTGCCCTCAGGCAGAGTGCCTTGGGAAGTGGATTACCTTCATGCTTCTCCAGCCAGCCCAGGTAAAGGCAGTCACTGGATGTGTCCTTGGTGCTACTGAGGGTGGCATAGTCATGAGGCAGCCCTATCAGTGTTCTCTGACTGCCTTAGTTGGGAGACCCTGCCAATCTTAGAAGCTGTTCTATCTGCAATGTATGCGTCCCAGTCGTGATCCCAATGCCTGATTCTGTAGTTCCATCTGTCACTGCAGTGTATTGATCCACCACTAATCATATATTTACAACAGTTTCCTTTATTCCATGCCTATTTAACTAGCTTCCCGACTGAATCCTTGGACACCGTTATCACCTTGTGCTAATGGCCTCCCTCATCCAGATGACCTGTGTCTTTGTCCCTTTTAAGACCTAATAAATGTTCTCCTTAAGTTATATTAGAAATTGGGTGTCCTCTGGAGCCTAAAACAGAAGTTATACTGTATTATGATAAAATTTACATTATTACCAGAGGGTTTCCAAACCTTTCACTTTTTCTGGGTAAAATGGCTTCTGATATCTAGTAGATAATACTGTTTTTGTCAAGTTTCTCAATTCATATGATTATTAGCAAAGTCTCTAAAGCTGATATTTACCTAGACCTAGACCAAAAAACTAGTAATATCATGTGTATTTAGTTTCCTGCTGGTGGGGACCCCAGGGATAGGGCCAGGCAGGGGCTGGGATGGAGCGGGAGCAGCGTAAATGTGTAATTTGAGAACATTCCTCCCTTAAGGGACTTCTTTTTGGTTTTTACAGGGAATTAATGGTTAAACACATTCAAGATTATTTCTAAAAGACTTTCTTTATTTCTCCTAGAATTTACCAGAGCCTTGATTACATAGAGGATAAAGCTACAGTTTTTCATGCCTACTATCTCTCTGCAGTAGCTCATGCTGACATAAAAAACTCAGTGCCTTTAGGCCATTTTATTCTTCCTCCTGCCTGCCTGCAAAAAGGTTAGCAAAGATGATTTAGCCATTCCCTCTTAGACAATATAGTCCAGTTACAGGTTCCCAGTTTATGGTTCTTTGGTCTCAGTCACAGATTGATAACATTTAAGTGGAAAAAACAGAGACTTTGGATCAGATTGACTTGGGTTTTTATCCTGACTTTTTGTGGTTGTTGTTATTGTTAAATTATTTATTTATGCTTTGGGGCTGAAAAAAATTATTTATTAACATACACATTGAACTCCTATTATATAACAAATCTTAACTTAGATCTTAACGTAGGATAGGTGGGAGCCAAAACTTACTACATTGAGAACATTAGCAAGTTATTAAACCTCTCTGGGGTTGTTTTGAGAATTAAGTGAAATGTCATCTTAAAGTGTCTGAAGTGATGAGTATTTATGTTCAGTAAACATGCTCTTTGCTAGTTTTAAATTTGTCATTTTTCCGAAATTCCTTCTCCCAATATTTAAAAATTTGCTATGATAATCAGCCTAAATATTTATAATGCCCTTTAAGCTCTTCAAAGTACTTTTATATTAATTATGTCAGCAACCCTGTCAAGTAGGAAGGACAAGTCAATACGGAATCTCTGAAGTGTGTTCTTTTAATTTCCTTTGCTTGGAGCACCCTTTCTTATCTGACTATATTGTCCAAATTTTGTGTATCTTTTTATCTAACTTTATAGACCTTTTGTTTGTTTGTTGTTTGTTTTATGTAACATTGCTAGAGAGACTAGGGAATGGGAGATATGGGAGGGTCAAGGAATTTCAGGAGCAAACAACAAATGTGGGAGGAGAGATGAAGTACTAGAACTGATTCTGATTATCGATTTATCCATGGGGGGGAAGAAAGTGTTAAAAAATTGAATGTGGTAATGCTTTTACCTTTCTTTTAGATATGATTGAACTATCGAATTATATAGGATATCGATTATGTGCCAATAAAACTATTTAAAAAAGCTGGGCCTAAGTTCTCAATAAACAGTATAACAAATAATACTTGAAAATATTTCCATAAAAGTACCTTAACTTAGGCTGAACCCCGGTAGCGTAGTGGTTGTGTGCAGGACTGCGGCCCACTGGCTTGGCGGTTCAAATCCAGCAGTGGTTCTCCAGGAGCAAGGCTCGGCCTCCTACTTCCACCAGAGGGCAGTGATGCCCCCCCCACCCCCCAAAAAATATCTTGACTTAAAAGATTGAGTTCTAGCAATGGTTGATGTCCTGGTAAGGAAGGCATAATTATATAACTGTTTTTCTTGGGGGGGTGGTGGTGCATCACTGCCCTCTGGTGGTCGTTGGAGCTACCCAGTCTTGCTCCTGGAGAGCCGCTGCTGGATTTGAACCTCCAAGCCCGTGGGCTGCAGTCCTGCACTCAACCACTACACCACCGGGGCTCAGTCCTATGTGACTGTTTTAAGTGCTTATGCAAATAAATTACTGAGTAGATGGGAGAATTAATTAATTTACTCAAATACTTTTTTCACATATAATATGGCCACATAAGTTACCTAAACATATATGAAATAACCATAGCATGTAAGAAACTAATATGAAAAGGGGTAGCTATTTTGAAATATATATGTACATAAATATGTCATAGAGGAGTTATTTGCATAAAAACATAGCAGTTCCTAGCTTTAGGATATTTATATTACAGAATGTCTATCTGATGTGATTTTAAATTATGGTCCCTATTCTGCCATTGAGTTTACTATCTTACTTTACAATATATTTGAAAAAATTCTAAACATGCTTTAAGAAAAAGCCTGGAAGTATGCATCTTAAAAATAAAAAATAAAAATAAATAAATAAATAAAAGTAAAAAAGTAAAAAAAAAAGACAAAATAAATGTAAGAAGTAAATATCTTTTTAATTCGTCTAGAGCAACATACTGCTTAGTAAGCATGTAAGTCACAAATACAAACCATCTATGTAACTTTTCAAGTCGCCACATTAAAAAGGATAGAAATAAATAGATTAAATGAATTTCAAGTGCTTTGTTTCCACATATATCTAGTGGCAACTATATTAGACAGCATAAGCAGAGTGGTGTTACATTTTTTGTTTTGCAGTAGCCTACTATGGACACTTTTGAGATCATTGACATAGAATGATGATATAGTTCTGTGCTTGCCAGACATGTTACCCATCTACCCATCTTTTAGGAAATTGTTTTAATTCTTGAAGACTTCTACTCTGCCAATTCAAGAATTTAACACTTTTTACTTTGACTGTGTAGTTGTTTTCCGTATTAATGCTTTGCCTAAAGGACATTGACCATCTAAAAAAATATGTATTCCAGAAGGAAAACTCTACACAGCAATTCTCATATTGCCTTAAAAATTTCTGAGGAGTTTGTTAGAAATTGGAATTGCTGACTCTCTCCTCAATGATCTAATTCTATGTTTTAAATAAGAATCTGCATTTTAAATAAGTATCATAGGTGATTTTGATGCAATCAAGTAGCAACAACCAACCCTGAAAAAACACTGTCCTACAAATTTAAGGAAAACTTTAAGGAAAACTCATAAAATTTTTCAAAGTACCTTTTTAAAAAAAGTAATCTTGGATTTGTTCTTACTACCACAGAAATAAGAAGAAAAATTGGTAAATTTATTTGGGAACAAGACCAACATTCCTTCATAGAAAAGGTAAGAATGAATTGGCATACTTGATTAGAGTCCTCATTTTCTTTTCTTTTTTTCCCAAATTCATTTTATCTTTTGTTTTGTTTTTGTGGGGATCACTACCCTCTGGTGGTCGTGGGAGCTACCCAGTGCCGCTCCTGAGAGTCACCGCTGGATTTGAACCACCAATCCTGTGGGCCGCAGTTCCGCACTCAATCACTTATGCCACTGGGGCTCAGCCCTCCAAATTCATGTCATTTTATTTTATTTATGTTTAAATCATTTTGTTGGGGGCTGTACAACTATTATAATACATATACATATACATCCACTATGACAAGCATATTTTTACATTTGTTGCCATCATCATTTTCAAAACATTTTCTTTCTACTTGAGTCCTTGGTATTGGCTCCTCATTTTTCCCTTTCCCTTTCCTAACCTCCTTCCCTCATGACCCCCTGATAATTGATTAAAAAAAAGTTTTTTTTCATGTCTTACACTGACTGATGTCTCCCTTCACCTGCTTTTCTGTTGTCCATTCCCTAGGAAGAGGGTTATATGTAGTTCATTGTGATCAGTTCCTCCTTTCTCCCCCCACCTTCCCTTTACCTTCCAGGTATGGTTACTCAATATTGGTTCTGAGGGGGTTATCTATCCTGGATTCTCTGTGTTTCCAGCTCTTATTTGAACCTGTGTCCATGCTCTGGTCTAGCCAGATTTGTAAGGTAGAGTTAGGGTCATGATTAGTGGGAGGTAGGAAACATTAAAGAACTAAAGAAAGTTGTATGTTTCATTGGTGCTATACTGCACCCTGACTGGCTCATCTCTTCCTTGTGACCCTTCTGTAAGGGGTTGTCCAATTGTCTATAGATGAGCTTTGGGTCTTTACTCTGAACTCCCCCTCACTCACATTAATATGATTTTTTGTTCTGGGTCAAGAGTCCTGATTTTTAAAAATATCACAAAGTAGTCTAATCTTTAAAATGTTCAATTTTGAGATATTAGCATAAGTGAGCCCAAGTAAGGAATTTAAAGACATTCCTTTAGTATAAGACAACTATAGTCAACATCATGAAAAACAAAAGATGGGACTAATATAGATTAAGTGACATACACAGATTCTAGATTTTTACCCCCATTTAAAAAAAATGCTGCAAAACATATTTTTGGGGTGGGGGGGGGGTGGGCATCACTGCCTCTGGTGGTCATGGGAGCTACCCAGCACTGCTCCTGAGAGCCGTTGCTAGTTTTGAACCACCAAGCCTGCGGGCTGCAGTCTCGCACTCAACCACTTACACCACCGGGGCTCAGCCCACGAAACATATTTTAAGGACAATTTGGAAAATTCTAAAGATGGACTACATTTGGTAACACAGAATTACTTGTGTGATAGTGCTATTGTAAAAGTAGAATTATATATATATATATATATATATATGGCATCACTGCCCCCTGGTGAGAGTAGGAGGCCCAGCCTTGCTCCTGGAGAGCTGCTGCTGGATATGAACTGTCCTGCACACAACCACTACGCCACCTGGGCTTACCCCCAGAATAATATATTTTTATGAGATACATACTAAATATTAAGAAGTGGAGTGACATGGTGTCTGCAAATGATTTTCAAATGGTTCAGCAAAAATAAAAAGTGAGAGCATGGGATCCAAAGAGACAAGAATGTTTGTACTTTATGAACTATTCTGCTGGATATAAAGTGAGTTATCTCAGAAGTACAAACTAGAGATTCTTACAACTATCCAAAAAGAAGAGCCATAAATAAGATGATTTTTTAAAAAAAGAAGAGCCATGAGCAAAATATCATGGCAGGGACAACAGTGGCAACAGCATCAAGACCATGAGACAGAGTGGTGGACAGGAGACTGGCTTACACGTTAGGGTGTCCTTTGGGCATTTTTTTTAGTGCTAAAAGAGATCTCTAACACTTGCCACAGCAGGGCAAGGCCAGGAGGCTACTACATCAAAGGTCACAGATCAAACAGCTAGTCCTCTGATACTACCTTATTGGAACGTGTTATTAGGTGCCATCGAGTCCGTTCCCACTTGTAGGGACCCTGTGCACAGTAGAAGGAAGCACCACATAGTCGCGCACCATCCTCACAGTGGTTCCTGTGCTTGAGCCCGTTGTTGGCAGTCGGCGTCAACCCATCTCTTCTTTTTTGCTGCCCCTCCATTTTGTCAAACTTGATGTCCTTCTCCAGGGACTGGTTTCTCTTGACAATATATCCCAAATAGGTAAAACGAAGTCCTTCCATCCTTGCCTGTAAGGAGCACTCTGGCCGAAGTTCATAATGCTTTCAATATTCTTCTCCAGCACCACAATTCAAATACATCAATACTTCTTTGGTCTTCTTTATTCAAGATCCAACTTTCACGTGCATATGAGGTGGAAGAAAATAGCATGGCTTGGACCAAGAAAATACCTTAGTCTCAATGTAATATCCTTGCTTTTTCATACTCTAAAGAGGTCCTTGGAGCAGATTTATCTAGTGCATTTTGTCTTTTGTTCTCTTGGTGGCTTCTTCCATGAGCACTGTTAGTGGATCCAAGTAAGACAAATTCCTTAACAATTTTAAGCCTTTCTCCATTTATCATGATGTTATATACTAGTGCATATGTGAGGGGTTTCGTTTCTTTACATTGAGTTGTAATCCCTATTGAAGGTTGCAACTGTTGATCTTCATCAGCAAATGCTTCAAGTTCTTTACACTTCCAGCAAATAAGGTTGTATCATCTGCATCCTGAAGGTTGTTAATAAACTTTCCTCAATTCTAATGCCACATTCTTTTCTGATTATTTGCTCAGTATTCAGACTGAATAAGTATGGTGAGAAAATACAACCCTGACACCTTTCCTGATTTAAAACTATGCAGTATTCTCTTTAGTTTCCATATCTGCCTCTGATTCATTACAAGTTCATGCTTCTCGAGGTTATCTATAGTTTGTTATGATCCACACAGTCCAATGCCTTGCACAATCAATAATACACAAGTAAATATCTTTCTGGTATTCTCTGCTTTCAGCCAAGATCCATCTGATATCAGCAGTGATATCTCTTGTTCCACATCCTCTTCAGAATATGACCTGAACCTCGGGCAACTCCCTTTCAATGTACTGCCCGGACTGTAGATGATCTTTAGCAAAATGTTACTTGAATGTGATATCAAAGATGTTATTCTATAATTTGAGATTCTATTGGCATACTTCTCTTTGTAATGGATCTTTTCCTGTCAGTTGGCCAAGTAACTGTCTTCCAAATTTCTTGATACAGATGAGTGTTTCTAGTGCTTCATCAGCTTGTTGAAACATTTCAATTGGTATTCCATCAACACAATTCCTGGACCCATGTTTTTGGCTAAAGCTTTCAGTGCCGCTTGAACTTCTTCCTTCAGCACCATTGGTTCTGTCTCATATGTTGTCTCCTGAAATGGTGGAATGTTGACTAGAACTTTTTGGTGCATGACGATAGCTTGTTATCATCTCCAATAAACCCCATCTTGTGAATGTTGCGTTGACTTTGATTGAGTTCAGTGTGACCATTGCAATCGATAAGCAAACTGAGCAGAGAAGAAGGATGCTCTGGGAGGAATGGCAGGTATCAGAATAGGGTAAAGAAGGTGGAGGGTGGAGAGCTGACCTATGGCTGGCGATTCTCCTCCTCCCTTGTGAAGTCAAAGGAATTCAGACACTGCTTCCACCCCATTTTTGTGAGGACCTCCATTTGCTGGGGGGCATGATTCAAAAAGAGAAGAAACCAGCATGTGGATTATATATGAAGTATGAATCTAGGAAAACTGAAATCACACACACACAAAAATGAAATCCATGAAGATCAAGCAAAGATGCCAGGTTCCTTATATACATTTCGTAGTATGCTATCCATTCCCCATACTGGGCCACAAAACCCTCATATTTACATAAGTCTACTACATCACTTGGTGGGAATGACAAAAGGCTATGGCTTGGAGAGTAATTCCCTGCACTGCATGTCTACTTTAATTCTTTTTTTGGGGGGGTGGGGGGACATCACTGCCCTCTGGTGGTTGTGGGAGCTACCCAGCCTTGCTCCTGGAGAGCTGCTGCTGGATTTGAACCACCAAGCCGGTGGGCCACAGTCCCACACTCAACCACTACACCACCGGGGCTCAGCCCTCTACCTTAATTCTGAAGGGGAAACAGCATTTGTACAGCTTGCTTTATTTTTATTTGTAACTCTTGGGAAGTCCAAAAATACTTAAGAATTTTTTAAAAGTTTAAATTACTAAAACTTGTTTCTCTTTTTTAAAAAAAGTTTTTATATTTTAGGAAAAATTCCACAAACTGAAAAAAATTTTTTTTTCATTTATCTAATACAATCATAGCAGATATTTTAAAAATTCTGATCTTTGTTCCTCATGTACTACTAACATCGTATTGTGCATATAAAATTTTGTAAGATTTCCTTCCCAGAAAAGTGGATAGGATAAACTTGATTATATAAAATTTTTGTGGTTTTGATGTAAGTTAGTTTACTTCTTGTCTTTATTGTTTTACCATTGTTGATCAGGTGATCATTGTACTGATTTTTAAATGTGATTTCTTTTGTCATCCATAGCATAATGAAGTTACACCCAATGAAAAGGAGAACATTAAAGAAAACAGTGACTTAGTAAGAGAGCACAACAACGAATTATCCAAAAGGTATTAATAACATACTTCATTGCTATTCCATTCAAGTAAATAATCTTTGATAATTGACTGCATGTCTGGCATCATGCCAAGTACTGCTGATACTGAAAGTAACAAAGTGTTGGTGTTCTTTTCAAGAAACTGTTCATTTTTTGGGAAAACATATATAAACAGTATGCATCATGATGAAAAATTTTAAAAAATAATTGTTTCTTTATAAGACAATAAGAATAACTGAAAGCCCTTGTACTTTCAGAAAGAGCCCTAAAAAAATCAAAGGACTTATAGGGAAAATAGGGTTGATATGGTTGGGTTTTTTTTTTTTTTTTTTTTGGTAAACTGAACATGGAAAACAACAGTAAAAACTGTGATATTACTTAAACGATTTTAAAAAGATATGTGAAGCTGCCAATGCCAAGAGTAAAACAGCCGCTATAGTTGGTTATAAGAAAAGCTTGAAGCTTCAGAGGTAAAAGTGTAGATAGCGATGAAAATGAGGCACATAAGTAATTCCAAGATTGAGCAAGTGGCCAAACTGAAACTGAAGGATGGAGAAGGCTGAAGGTGCATAACTGAGTATCAAGTAGAGATTATACTTGTCTTCTACCACAGTAGCCTGTTACATTCAGACATGATAATGTACTTTAGTTTAATTATTAAACTTGATCATCAGAGTAGTACGCTGGGAAAAATCTTATACAAATCATAATCATGTTCATATGATGCTGACATCATTTACAAATTGTGAAAAAAGACATACTGCAAAAATGGACATTCTAACAGGATAGACTATTTGTGTAAAATACATAAAGAACATAAAGGAAAAGTCTGAATGTTTTCCTGTCTGAACTTGTCACTTTTAATATCCAAACTTTATAAAACACCTGTGGATCAATGAATTACTTATGGTTCTTTTTCACTCACACCAAGTGACTGGATAGAACTATGTTAATAGGATGGGCTTGTGTCCCACTAAGGGGATCAGATAGCATGCTGATAATAGGAATAAAGTGAATGACACCCTCAGGAGACTAAGGATGGAGGCATGTTTGAGCTCCCCCTTATAGGAATCAACCTTGGCTAGCTGATGCTGATAATCTCGGTCTTCTTCTTCCCCACATTTGAAGTGACAGAGGATGCAAGATGCCACCATCATGCCATTTTTTACACATGTATATTTTTCAATATAAACTTTCTTGTCCAATATTTAGGAAGATTTTTATTTCAGTCCTCCAAACTCAGGATGCTATTTAACAAAATGACAGGTGAGGAAAAAGTGGAGTTTGTTTCCAGCTGTAGTTGATAAAACATCAAGATGCCATGCACAAGTTTTGGAAAGCATTTTAATGCCAACAAAGGAAATACGCATTTTGAATATTGCTAGTACTAAGGAGGCAGCATTAGTGGACATAACTTCTAATGACTATATTAATTGGTGATTGGAAAGACATGTCTTAAGCATTTTACATAATAAAATGAGTGTCACTTACCTTTCTGACACAATCAATGAAGTCAAAATGGGTGCACAAGCAGAGTGGTGAAGAGAGCTGATGGTGCCCAGCTATTAGAAAACATAATGGGGCTGAGCCCCGGTAGCGTAGTGGTTGTGCGTGGGACTGTGGCCCACTGGGATGGAGGTTCAATTCCAGCTCACAGGAGCAAAGGCTGGACCTCCTACTCCCACCACCTGAGGGCAGTGATGCCCCCCCCCCCCCCCCCCCGCAAAAAAAGAAGACATAGTGTCTGGGATCTTAAAGGCTTGAAGGTAAGCCATCAAGCAGGGAAGCAGCAAAGCCCACATGGAAGAAGCACACCAGTGATAATGAGGTATCACTGGGATCAGGTATCAGACATCAGAAGACTCAAAACAAACAATCATATCAGTGTGAACCAGGTGGGTTGGAGTGGAGACCCAAAGTCCATCTATAGACAACTAGACATCCTCTCACTGAAGGGTCACATGAAAGGGACAAGCCAGTCAGGGTGTAGCATAGCACCTATGAAACACAAAACATTCCTCTAGTTCTTTAATGCTTGCGCCCCCACCCCCACTATCATAACCCCAGTTCTACCTCACAAACCTGGCTAGTGCAGAGCATGTACACTGGTATAGATAAGAGCTCTCGACACATGGAATCCAGGACAGATAAACCCTTCAGGAACAATAATGGAAGTAGGGATGCCATGGGAGTAGGGGGAAGATGAGGGGAGAAGGGGGAGAAATGATTGCAATGATCGCATAACACACACACACCCACTCTGGGGAATAAACAACAGAAACTTGGGTGAAGGGAAACAGCAGATGGTGTAAGATATGAAAATAATAATAGTTTATAATTTATCAATGGTTCATGAGGGTGGGGGGGGGAAGGGAAAAAAAGAGAAGTCAATACCAAGGGCTCAAGTAGAAAGAAAATGTTTTCAAAATGATGGCAACCTATATACAAATGTGCTTGACGCAGTGGATGGGTGGGTTGTGACATGAGCTGTAAGAGACCCTAATAAAATGATTTATTAAAAAATAAAATAATAAAATGAGTGTTACATAGCTATGTGATTGGCTGGGTTTGCTTTGCATATTAAGAAATTGTTTTGGGCTGAGCCCCGGTGACATAGTGGTTGTGCACAGGACTACGGCCCACAGGGTTGGATGGTTCAAATCCAGCAGCAGCTCTCCAGGAACAAGGCTGGGCCTCCTACTCCCACCAGAGGGCAGTGATGCCAAAAAAAGAGAGAAAGAAATTGGTTTGGAATTGAGGTAAGCATATAACACCTTTTTTTTTTCACTTGTAATATGGGCTATAGACTCTCCATTAGCATGTAGGACAATGTGATTTTTCAGAGATGGATTACGGATTTTGAGAGATATTTAACTATTTTTTTTAAATTCTGAGTTTTATTTCACATGTATATTTTTGTCTCCTCACCATTTCCATTTGTCTGACCACTACTACTATTCTGTCGTATCATAACATTCCATACATACTTAGAACCAAGAAAAGGGTGAAGTTCTATCTTTACAAACTAAATAGACATTTTATTTATTTATTTTTGGGGGATCTTTCAAGAGTTCTAAATTCTTTATTAAAATTAAAATATTCTAGTGTTGTTATAACATGTCTTTCTCCTTTGTTACTGGAAATAAAGAAATAGCTAGTGGTTTGCTAACTTCTATTTACTATTTGGGTTTTCTTAATTATTTAGGATACCATAAGATATATAAATGTAAAAGAATATTCTGTTTTCCATTAGCAATACATTTGATAGTCATTTTATGAAATGTATTTTGTTTAATTAGATAAGCTTATTAGTGTGTTGATTACATTATTTTTTTAAAAATAATCATTTTATTGGGGGCTCATACAACTCTTATGACGATGAGTACATACATCAATTGTATGTAGACCACATTTGCACATTTATTTCCATCATCATTCTCGAAACATCCTCCTACTAGGCCCCCAGTTTCAGCTCCCCATATTTCCCCTCCCTTCCCCCATGAAACCTTAATAATTTACAAATTATCATTATTTTGTCATATCATACTCTGTCTGATGTATCTTTTCACCCACTTCCCTGTTGTCTATACTCTAGGAAGGAGGTTATATGTAGATCCCTACAATTGGTTCCCCCTTTCTATTCCATCTTCCCTCCACCCTCCCGGTATCACCACTCGCACCAATGATCCTGAAGGGATCATCTGTCCTGAATTCCCCATGTTGTCCAGCTCCAGTGTACATCCCCTGGTCTAGCTAGATTTGTAAGGTAGAATTGGGATCATGATAGTGGGTGAAAGGAAGCATTTAAGAACTAGAGGAAAGTTGTATATTTCATTGTTGCTGCACTGTACCTTGACTGGCTCATCTCCTCCCTGCGACCCCTCTGTAAGAGGATATTGCTTCAATTAATTATGGGCTTTGGGTCCCCAATCTGTACCCCCCCCATTTATAATGATATAATTTTTAGCTCTTTGATGCCTGATACCTGATTCCTTTGACACCTTGTCGTCACAAAGGATGGTGTGCTTCTTCCATGTGGACTTTGTTCTTCTGAGCTAGATGGCCACTTGTTTTCTTTCAAGCCTTTTAAGATCCCAAATGCTATATCTTTTGATAGCTGGTTGCCATCAGCTTTCTTCACCACTTTTGCTTATGCACACATTTGTCTTCCGTGATCATGTCTGGAAGGTGAGCATCATAGAATGCCAATATAATAGAAGAAAGTGTTTTTGCATTAAGGAAGTACTTGAGTGTAGGTCCAATGTCCATCTGCTCTCTTATTATTAACCCTTTAAGTATATGCACATGGATCTATTTCACCAATATATAAATATATTCACCTTTATACATACCTATATTTAGACCTTTATAAATTTCCTTTACCCCCCAATTCTTTCAGCGAGGGACACTGTTTCCTAGTGGGGCTGGGCATATGGTCCTCTCTGTGCATTGGTTGTTCTGAGTGGGCTTATCATTCCCAAGGTTCAATGAGTCGGGATACACTCCATTCTCCCTTCCTCCCCACTCTTTTATTCTGTGTGCTCTGGTCATGCATGTCCCACTCACCGTGTTGCACCTCAGGTGCTATCCTCGAAAGCAAACTCCCCTGGGGGGAGAGGTGGCTGTTCACATAGTTAGGATTGGGGTTGGCCCTCAGACCCCTCCACTGGCTCCCCCCTCCATGCTGTCATGCTGCATTCACATCCTGGAACACCGGGTTTAAGATTGATCCCACTTTCCCTGTGGAAATAGAAATAGTACGCTCCCCTTGGGTGGGTTAGTACCCCATTCCCTCATACACATAGCCATCTCCACTTCCCCCCCCCCACACACACACCACAGTTGACTACCATATGTAGCCCTGGATTTGGTCTGGCCCCTGCCATACTACTTGGGCCTCCCCCCAGGAATTTTTGCATTTTTTTAAGCTTACCTCAGCGGACTCATGTTGTACATGCTCTTTTGTGTTGGCTAACTTCACTTAGCATAATTTCCTCCAGATGAAGCACATTGTTCAGCACTGATTTTCAGCTATGCATAGTACTCCATTGTATGTATGTACCACAGCTTTTTAATCCATTCATCAGTTGATGAAAATTTGGCTTGCTTCCAATTCCTTGCAATTGTGAACTGTGCTGCGATGAACATTTGAGCACAGATGTCTGGTCGTGGTTTGTTTCTTGCCTCTTCTGGGTGTATGCTCAGTAGGGGGATTGCTGGATCTTCTGGTAGCTCAATTTCCATCTGTTTGAGATAATGCCAAATAGATTTCCATAGTGGCTGTACATAGCTACAGGTCCACCAGCAGTGGATAAGAGTTCCTGTCTTCCCACAGCCCCCTCCAACAAGTTTCTTTCTGATTTTTTTCTTTCTTTCTGCTTTTTTGAATTGTTAGGTGGTATCTCATGTTTTGATTCGCATTTCTCTTATGGCCAATGATAAGGAACATTTTCTCATATATCTATTGGCCATTCGGATTCCTTCCTCTGTAAAACATCTATTCAGGTACTTTGCCTACCTCCTCAGTGGGCAGTTAGTTTTGTTCTTTTTGGAAGCTATCAGGGTATTGTAGATTTTATCAATAAGGCCTTTATCTGATTTGTCATTAAAGATGTTTTCCCAGTCTGTGGGTTCTCTTATTACTCTCTTGGTCAAGTCTTTTGATGTACTTAGGTGTTTTACCTTCAGTATATCCCACTTGTTAATTTGTGCTTCCTCTGTATTTGTCTCCTTCCCCGTTTGTGTTATCCTATATAATCCCTGTGCCAAACTTCTCAGGTTGGTCCCAATTCCCTCATTGATGACCCTAAGAGTTTGTGGTTTTACTTAGAGGTCTGTGATCCACCTTGAGTTTATTCTAGTGTATGGAGTGAGGTAAGGGTCTTGTTTCATTTTTCTACAGATAGATATCCATTTTTATCCAGTACCACTTGTTGAAGAGGCCATCTGCTTCCCATTTGATATTTTTGGGGCCCTTATCAAAGATCAGTTGTCTGTATGCTGATGATTTTATTTCTGGGTTTGTAGTTCTTTTTCATTGGTCTGAGGATCTGTCATTTTACTAATACCATGTTGTTTTGACCATTGTGGCTGTATAGTATGTGCTAAAGTCAGGTAAAGCAACCCCTCCCACTGTGACCTTCTTCTTGAGGAGTTCTCTGTTAACTCTGCGTTTCTTCCCTCTTCATATGAAGCTGGTAATCATTTTTTCCATTTCTTTGAAGAAAGATGAGGGTAATTGTATCAGAATTGCATTAAACTTATATTGTACCTTGGGTAGAATTGACATCTTTACTATATTGAATCTTCCAATTCACAAGCATGGGATATTCTTCCATTTATTTTATTGGGTTTTTTTTTCTTCCATTTGTTGTGGTTACTCTTGGTTTCTTGTAATAGTGTTCTGTATTTTTCCTCATATAGATTTTTTGTTATTTTAGTCAGGTATATCCCTAGATATTTCAGTTTGTGCTTGGCCATTGTGTAGAGTACCACATTTTTAATCTCTTTTTCTGTGGTCTTATCTGATGTGTATAGCAGTCCGGTAGACTTCTGTTTGTTGATCTTGTATCCTGCCACTCTGCCACACTCCTCTTTTGCTTCCAGTACTGCCGTTGTGAAGCTTTAAGGATTTTCCATATATAAAATCATATCATCTGCAAATAATGATAGTTTCACCTCTTGCTTTCCCAGGAAAATACCTTTGATGTCTTTTCTTTGCCTTATGCTGCTAGCTAAAACCTCCATTAGGATATTAAATAAGAGTGGGGGCAAGGGACATCCTTTTCTGGTCCCTTTTTTCACTGGGAATATGTTCATCTTTTCTCCATTGACTACCACGTTGGCTGTTGGTTTTTCATATATAGCTTGTATTATCTTGAGGAATTTTCCTTCCATTCCTATCTTCTCAAGTGTCTTAAACAGGAATTGGTGTTAGATGTTGTCAAATGCTTTTCTCGTATCTATTGATATTAACATGTGGTTCTTATAGTTTTCTTGTCAGTGTGGAGAATACTAATGGTCTTTTGTATGTTGAACTATCCCTGTATCCCGGGTATGAACCCCACTTGGTCATGGTGAATTATTTGTTTTACATACTTTTGTATTCTATCGGCCAGTATCTTACTAAGAATTTTTGCATCAATGTTCATTAGGGATATTGGTCTGTAGTTCTCAATTCTTGTGGGATCCTTGCCCAGTTTCAGTGTTAGTGTTATACTAGCTTCGTAGTAGTTCAGGAGCTTGCCATACTTTTCTATGTTTTGGAAGAGTTTGTGTAGAATTGGTGTCAGTTCTTCCCTGAATTCTTGGTAGAATTTTCCTGTCAAGCCATCTAATCTGGGTGATTTTTTTTTGTTGGTAATCCCTTGATAACCTTATCTATTTCTTCTATTGCTATGGGTCTGTTGAGATTCTTGACATCCATCGGGGATAGTCTAGGGAGGGACTGCTTTTCCAAGAATTTGACCATGTCTTCCAAGTTGTTGAATTCATTGGAGTATAGTCTTTTGTGTAATTACCCTTTTGTAATTACCCTTTTGATTTCATTAGGGTTAGTTGTAATGTTCTCTCTTTCATCCCTCAATCTTGCTATTGAAATTTGTTCCCTCCTTTCTTTGGTTAAATCTGCCAGCGGTTTGTCAATTTTGTTAATCCTTCCAAAAAACCAACTTTTAGCAACATCAGTTTTTCCCATTGTTTTATTATTTTCCCTCTCCTGAATCTCAGCCCTGGTTTTTATTATTTCTTTTCTTTTGCTATTAGTGGGATTGTCCTTCTGACTCTGCTCTAGTTGTTGTAAATTTTGTGCCAGCATGTCAGTTATGAGATGCTCCTCCTTTTTCAGGTGTGTACACATTGCTATGAAACTTTCTCCTATAAATGCCTTTCCTGTGTACCATAAGTTTTGGTATGTCGTGTTTTCATTCACATTGGTTCCTAGAGATTTCCTAATTATCTCTGATGTGGGTCAGTACGCCTTCCTTTTACAGTAGATGGTATTGCAAAATGTAGATTGTATGAAGGTAGAAGTCATCCTACTCTTGTTTGAAGTCATGTTGAAGTCATCCTTGCTCTTGTTTTCTTAATCTTTCTTTTGTTGATTTTGAGCCTTATGGCACAGTAGTCTGAGAGAGCGGTCTGTATGATATCAATGTGCTTAAGTTTATGTAGATTTGTCTTAGGCCCAGCATGTGGTCTATCTTCAAATATGTGCCATGTGGGCTAGAAAAGAATGTGAATTTTTTCGTATTTGGATGAAAAGCTCTGTAAATATCTATCAAGTAAAATTGTCTAATTATAGTTTTCAGATCTCTAGCCTCCTTGTTGAGTTACTTTCCCTGTGATGTGTCTTTCTCAGCAGTCGTGTATTGAAGTCACCCACTATAATTGTTGAGGCTGTGATTTTTTTGTTCATGTTTGGAGTGTTTGGTTTACGTTTTCAGCGGGTCTCTCATTCTGAGAATCTATATTTAAAGTACTTATTAGTTCATTGTCTACAGTTCCCTTGAGCATTATATAATGTCCTGCCTTGTCTCTTTTGTTTGTTTGTTTGTTTGTTTGTTTTGGGGGGGCATCACTGCCCCTTGGTGGGAGTGGGAGGCACAGCCTTTGTCCTGGAGAGCTGCAGCTGAATTTGAACCGCCAACCCTGTGGGCCGCAGTCACACACATAACCACTATGCCTCTGGTGCTCAGCCCACGCCTTATATCTTTTTATGGTTTGGACTTTGAGATCAATTTTTTCCGAGATTAGGATTGTTGCCCCTACATTTTTTGAAATGCTATTTGCTTGGTATCCCTTTCTCGAGCCTTTGAGTCTCAGCCTATTTTTGTCTGTAGTCTTGAGATGTGTCTCGTGTAGGCAGTAGATTGATGGGTGTGTTTTCTAAGCCAGTCTGCTAGCCTCAGTCTTTTAATTCCGGAGTTCAATCCATTGATATTTAGGGTTATTATCTCCATCTGTGGAATGTGTGATGTCATACCTTTTGTGTTGGGTGTTTCCCTAGCTCCTTTTTTTCCCAGTGTGTTGTGCATGTGTATGTAAGGACTGATCATTCTTGACTTCTTTCCACCCTTAAGTCATTCCTATTTTCTGGGCTGTTTTCTCTTTGTTGTCCTCTGGGTGAGGTTGTTGTATGTTACATTCTCTTTTTTATGCTTGATGAGTGCTGTTTTTTTTGCCCATGCTGGGTCAGCAAACATCTTTTGTAGAGCTGGATTTCCTCTAACGTGTTCTTTGAGTTTTTCCTTGTCTGGGGAAGCTTTTACTTCTTCTTCTATCGTGACAGATAATTTGACTGGGTAGAGTATTCTTGGGTTTGCTTTTTGCAGTTATTTTCTTTCAATTTTTGCACTATACTATTCCACTCTCTCCGCTTCTTCATAGTGTTTGCTGATAGGTCTGAGCATATTCTTATTTGGGAAACTTTGTATGTGATTGCTTGTTTTTCCCTAACTGCTCTCATGATTTTCTCCTTTGCCTCAAAGTTGGGTAGTTTAACTATTATGCATCTTGGTGACTTCTTCTTGGGATTCCGTCTAGCTGGTATTTCTTTCAGTCTCCTGAATGGTTGCCTGGTTTTCATTCATTAAGCTAGGGAAGTTTTCCTCTAATAATTCTCTGACTATTGTTGCAGATGACATCTTTTTTGTGTCTTCTTCCAGTAGACCAATAATTCTGATGTTGTTTCTTCTCATAGCACCAGAAAAAGCTCTTACAGTTTCTTCAGTTTCTCCTATGATTTTGTTAGATTTTTGTTCACATTTGTTAAAGTTTGCTTGGCTATCCTCTAGGTCACTGATGCGGTTTTCAGCTTCCTCCAGTAGATTTTCAAAGTCCTGAGTCTGCTGTTTGTTTTTGTTATCTCATCCCTAAGCTCTCATATTTCCCTTTGTGTATGGACTTTATCTCATCTAGCAACTCTTCCTTTTTCTGTATTGTTTCCCTCATATCCTGTATGACTCCAAGCATCATTCTGCAACATGTCAATGTCTACTTCTTCTATGCACGTCATTAGGTTCAGGACATCTTCTGCTGTTGCCTTTTGGTTCTCCTATTTTTTTCATTGGGGTTGTTGGCTGATTGCTGTTTGCATTGCATTGTTTTAGAGGAACCAGGTGCCATCTTCCAGGGACTCAAAGAACACTGGCACTCTCTGGAAGTCTTGTAGGAATGTGTCTTCGAACTTCCTGTGATTAATTTCTCTATGAAATCAGCCTACCACTTTATCCTTTTGTAACTTCACTCTTGCCCTAGTGAACTATTATTCCCATTATTTGGAGGGAAAGTTAGATGGTCCTCTCAGGGATCAATGGTTATATTGTTGTGGACCCACAAGAGTGATGCTGCACTCACGTTATCACCAGGAGCCAAGATGATGCAGCCCAGGGTAGCCTGGGATACCACAGGGGTGCCCGATGAAAGGGGTACGTCACAGAAGGCTGGTGGGTTACCTGCTTCTGAGTAGAACACTGAACGCTGGGCAGAGCCACCCGGATCAGGCAGATTGCCACAGAAGCTGGACAGTGGATCCTGCTCTTTGGAACTCTGACCAGCACAGGCAGCATCATCCTGGACCTCTCAAGGCCCAAGGCAGGCGGGAGGAAGTTACCTCAGTCAGCTGGAAACACAGAAGACATATAAGAGCTCTCCCACCCCCACGGGCTGGAATTCTCCTGAATATATTGGGCGGAAAAAGCCCATGTGGAGAGTGGATGGGCTTCTCCCGCCCAGGGCTCCACTGCATAGGGTGGGACTCTCCCAGCTGGGTATAGCAGGCTAATTGCCCTAGGGTAAGGGTAGTGGTCTGGAAGTTCACAATGGCATGTGGGCTGAAGGAAAGAACACCAAGGAGCCAAGCCTGCTGAAACAGCTGGTTTGGGGCAGGGGAGGGGGGGTGCGAGAGAAAAGCGAGGGACAGCTGAGCCCCAATCCCTAAGCATGGGGCTGCAAGAGTTCAATCTCTGCCCTGGGCTGGTGGCAAGCTGTGGCTCTGATGAGATAAAGTCCCTGTGCCAGCTCTAATTGTCCTGGCTGTGGCTCCGGCAGAGACAGTGGTGGGACTAGGGTCAAACCCTAGCTGGACTTCACTGTGGTAAGCCAAAAGGCCCCATCCCCTCAAAATCCTGCGAATCTGTGCCTAGTTATCTTTATGATGCTCCTCCTGCAATCTGGCAGTGCTGAATTTCTCTCAGTTACTCTCCTGGGCTGATTGCTGCTGAGTCCTTCTGGTGATTGTGTCACTCAGTCGCCATCTTCCTGAAGTTCTCGAACTATTTTCTTAAAGAGCTTCCTCCATTGCCAGAGATCTTGAATAGCCTCCTGGTCAGTCATCGGAAGCAACTCTTCACATAATTGATGAATTTCACTCACACTTTAGGAAGAGAAACACCCTTTTCTATACTTGTTTCCATTTTTTTTGGGGGGGGGGCATCACTGCTCTCGGTGGTAGGAGTAGGAGGCCCAGCCCCACTGCTGGAATTGAACCTCCATCCCCGTGGGCCGCAGTCCCGCGCACAACCATTACGCCACCGAGGCTCAGCCCTCCATTTTTGTTTTAATGTCGTCAAAAAATATGGAGCGCTTCACAAATTTGTGTGTCATCCTTGTGCAGGGACCATGCTAATCTGCCCTGTATTGTTCCACTTTGAGTCTATGTGCTGCCACCGCGAGCTCACTTAGTTTTCCTTAGACCTGGTAGAAAGACAAGACTTTCTGTCCCCAGAAAGGATTACAGACTTGGGAGCCCGCCCAGGCACTCCTCCCTGTTCTACGGGATTGCTTGAGGTGGGCTCTGAACATGGTGAGACAGCTACCACGTGGACGCCTTGGGAGCCAGGGAGGGGTATTGCAAGTAAAGCAGGAAACACGTGCAGCGAAAAGCACATTAAACTAAAAAGCACAGCTTATTAAGCATTAGAACCATAGGAAGTTGAACTTTGCTGTAATAGAAAATGTAGCAGAAGATGAGGCCAACGAAGTTAAATCACATTTTGTGTTTCATAGAAAAACCTTTCGTGATCATTGAAAAGATGTTCTTAGAGGAAGACGAGACTAGAAATAGGAAGATTACTTAGTGTAGCCTAAATGGTAGCCTAAACTAAGATTTCAGCAAGTAAGTTCGGTTTGACAGTTTTTTGTAGTGGATTATGTATTGGATTGCTAACTCTCAGGTCAGCAGTTGAAAACCACCAGCAGCTTTGAGAGAGGAAGGGAAAGAAAACAAGACTTTCTACTCCTATAAAGAGTTACACTCTCGGGCTGAGCCCCGGTGGTGTAGTGGTTGTGTGCGGGACTGCGGCCCACTGGGATGGAGGTTCAATTCCAGCAGTGGGGCTGGGCCTCCTACTCCCACCACCGGAGAGCAGTGATGTCCCCACCCCCCCAAAAAAAGAGTTACACTCTCAGAATCCCACCCAAGGGGGTTTTAACTCTGCCCTATAGCGTCACCAGGAATCAGAATTGAGTTGGTGACAGTGAGGGGTCTTTTTTTGATCGGAGGTGTAAGAAGCCCTAGTGCAGTATCGGGTTATGCTCTGTACTTCTAAGTACAAACCCCCTGGGTTCATAATTCCAAACCCCACCAATTGCTCCACAGGAGAAAGCAGTTTGCTCCTGTAAATATTTACACCTCTCTGTCCTATACAGTCACACACAACAGGATGAGTTTGAATCTGCTCAAGACAATGAATTAAGCGTTTCATTGCTGACAGTAAGTGGTTAGTGTGCAGTTTAGGAAGAAAGAGAAAGAAATACCTAGGATAACTCCCAATACTTACCTACTTGAGAAGATCAAGTAGATAGTGGTGCTGTTATTTACTGAAAGAGGTGTGAATTTCTAAGAGGACATAGTGAATTCTGTTTTAAGCATGTTGACTTTGCAGTTATAATTATAAGAATAAATAATACCATGCATTAAGTCCCCCCATCACCTCTCTTAAAAGTCACTCCCTCCTCCTTGGATCCTTCAAGCAGTAGGAAAAGGTGACTCATGCTCTACCTCAGTCACAGCTAGTGCAGTAACAGACCTAGGGACAACACCAATCAACAAGCCAGCACACTATAACTTGGATAAACATAGGTTATCCATGAGCAAATTCTCTCGAAATTTATATGAAGAAATAGGGAAAGAGTTTGTAATTAGTGATAGCTTTAGCGTTCGAGGCAGTCAAAGTCACATGCAAGCTACATGGAGAACAACACTGAGGAAATGAAGCTGTTGAACAGAGGCGAATGGGCAATTATGTGTAAAAGAAAAGCAAAGGTCAGGTAGCCCCTACAGAGAGTGAGCGAGAGAGAGATACTGTGCTTTATGTTCTCTTTTGACCCTCATCCTTAGACACTGAGGTAGTTCCCTCAGGTAACTTAAGTCTGTTTATTGCAATTCATGGAGTCTAATGTAGAACACACCCAAAGTACTGTTTTTGTCCTTTAGTTTGCAGTTAAGTGGAAGAAGAAAAGAAGCATGATTTTTCTTTCAATTTTTGTTTTGTTTTTGTGGGCATCACTGCCTCTGGTGGTCGTGGGACTACCTAGTGCTGCTCCTGAGAGCAGCCGCTGGATTTGAACCGCAAAGCCCGCAGGCCACAGTCCCGCACTCAACCACTTACGCCACCGGGGCTCAGCCCTCTTTTTCTTTCATTTTTTTGGCACGAGTTTTCTGAAGGGTTTCAGTCATCTGTACTGAACAAGCAAACAAACCAAAAGACTTAAAGGAAAATATTGATAAATATAATTCCCCCAAAGTAACTTGTATTTTTAAATTTGTGTGTGGCAAAACAAACAAAAGACCATAGGCCAAATCCAAAGAAAATTATAAACTGAGAGAAATATATAACAGAGACTCATTTCTTCAATATACAAGAGATGATAAATACAATAATTCTAGAGGAAATACATGTTAGCTAGAACCAATAACAAAAGAGTGTTCAAAGAGAAAATAAATGTTTAGAAAACAATGATGGCAACATATGTACAAATATGCTTGATAGAATTGATGTAATACGAGTCCCCAATTAAATGATCTTAAAGAACAAACAAGCAAAAATGGACAAAAGATATGATGGTGTCCACTTGGAACGCTCTCTTCATGGAACCACAAGAGGGTGCTGTGTGAACATAAATCACATAGAATTTGGACCCACCCAACAATTTATCTTGTTGGCAATTTATCTTGCTGACAGTGCTTAGTGATATTGAATACTTACATGTTCAGTGACGAAGTAGTTATTGGTCACTTGGCCCAAAACACATACTTATGAGCCAAACAGTCTATGTGCAGTATTTCACTTGATTTTTATAACTTTTTAACATCGATATAATTCTTTATTTTTAAATTGAGGAAACAGGTTCAGAGAGCTGAATAATTTGTTTAATATTATTCAAGTAGTAGAATTGATTTTGAGCCCAAGTCTGTTTACTAGCATACTTATGTAAATATTCTTTCTCTTCTTTTGTTCACAAATAATAAAAACTATAAGCTCTTTCCTGTACCTTGCTTTTTTTTAATAATTCACTTGAACAGCATTCTATAACAATACATGCACAACTTTCAAAATTTTGTACTATATAGTATTCCATTTTTTTAATTTTTTAATTTTTTATTTCTTAAAACTGATTTAATAAGTATAATTTAAATGCATTTCTATTTTGCTATTAAGCATCAAAGAGTAATCTTGTAATCATATCATTTTGCATAAGTATCTTGTAGGGTAGTTCCTTAAAAGAGAAAAGTATGTCAAAAGGTCTGTACTTTATATTTTGATAGTTTTATCAAAAAAACACAACCTGTCTCATCTTGCTGATTCCTTCTATTGTTTTTCTGTTTCATGTTCTAATCTTTATTGCAAGAGTAAGTAAAAAAAGTTCTATAAAGTCATAGAAACAATTGGGGACCCAAATCCCGTTGGTAGGTAAAGCGACATCCCCTTACAGAAGGGTCGCTGAGAGGAGTCGAGCCAGTCAAGGTACAATGAAATATGCAACTTTCCTCTTGTTCTTAAATGCTTCCTTTCCCCTGCCCCCTCCCTACACTATCATGATCACAGTTCTGTCTTACAAATCCAGGTAGACCAGGGAATGTACAGTGGTACAGATATGAGCCGGAAACATGGGGGGATCCAGGGCAGACGATCCCTTCAGGACCAGTGGTGAGAGTGGTGATACCAGAGGGTGGAGGGAAGGTGGAGTAGAAAGGGGGAACCAATTACAAGGATTTACATATACCGTCTTCCCTGGGGTATGGACAACAGGGAAGTGTGTGAAGAGAAACATCAGACAGTGTACGGTATGAGAAAACACTAATTTATAAATTATCAAGGGTTCATGAGGAAGGGGGAGGGGAAATATGAAGCGCTAATACCAAGGGCTTAATAGAAAGAAAATGTTTTGAGAATGGTGATGGCAACAGATGTGGTTTGCATACAATAGATGTATGTATTGATTGTGATAAGAGTTGTATGAGCCCCCAATAAAATGATTTTTTAAAAATCATAGCAACATTGATTTTTCAAATATCAAAATATGAATGTTGTTTCTTGATGTATTCACCACCTAGGTCTATACACTTCTGAAGGTGATATTTCCATCTCTCTAGCCCTTCCCCCAAGGAATTTGGTGCATCCTCAGGGCATCAACTTGTGCTCCTTTTAAGGGTCTTTGTATTTGGGGAACAAAAAGAAGTCTGAAGCGGCAAGAGCAGGACTGTAGGGTGGGGGGGGCAGGTTTCCCAACAGTTCTTATAGGACAGACCTTGCTACCTCTGAACCTTGCCATGTGCAGAAAAGATTTTCTTGAGCACAAATTGCCTAAGCCTTTTTTTTTTTTTTAAACAACGTAGCTTTCAATTTTCTTCAAACTTCATAATAAGCTCCCATGAGTACCCGATGTCCATGGGCGCGGGGCGATTTGTCACAATGTTTAAAGAGAGAGCAGGACAGCATTCTGTCGGCGCCCTGGTGGCACAGTGATTGTGCTTTGGGCTGCTAACTGTAGGGTCAGCAGTTTGAAATCACCACGTCGCTCTGAGCAAGAAGGGTGAGGTTCCTGTAACGAGTTACCGTCACGGGAACCCGGAGGGCACTTCTGCCTTTGCCCTATCAGCGCCGAGTTGGAATTGACTTGACGGCAGAGTTAGGCTCTCCGCTCTCAATGTAGGCTTCAGCTGATGGACCCGTGGCGGCACTGTTGGATAAGTTTGGGACTGATAACCACAGGCAGGCTGTTCAAAGCCACCAGCCACTCTGGGAGAAAGATCCTCCCATAAAGATATACAGCCTTGGAAACCTGATAGAAGATCACTTTGCATCAGAATGGACTTTGTGGCAGTTGATTTGTCTGTCTGTTTTGGTTGGCCCAACAGTCCCTTTTGGAAGCCTGTTTGGAACTTTTTTTGGAAAGTTTTTTTAAGATACCTCAGCAAGACTGAGACAAGTGTGTTTCTGACAGAGCTTGTCTTCAGTCATGTACTGAATCCAGAGCCATGTTGAAACACACTTTATTTTTTGGAATAAACCAGAGTAAGTATGAGCCGGAACAATACTATTTTTTGTTTTTTAACCATCCTATTGAATAGGGG
>PVJH01029306.1:0-26197 GCA_004026705.1 Nesogale talazaci
GAATGACTACTAGTTTCACAAAATCTTGAAAATGTGCAAGTGTTAACATTTCCCAACTCCTTATTTAAAACGCAGATCCTACAAACTGTCTCACTCCTGCTATTTTGCTATCTTGCGGGAACCAGGAAGGCTGCATATTCAAAAGCTTTGAGGAGTATGTTCATGCTCTCGCCTAATTAATGCATAGCTTTGCTGGACTTCTGTCCCATCGCTGACAATGCCAACAGTGAGAAAGGGCCATTAAAACATAATGAGCATTGGAAAATCACACATGCTAGTCTCCTGTAGAACTGCGGAAGCCGTTCTCCTCACGGGGCTGAGGAAGAATGTCTCAAATCATAGATCCTTTACAAAGGTCTTTGTGGACTAGTAAAGAATGTGCTTATCATTTGGTGGCACCGTTATGTGACTGCACTTTTAATTTTTTAAATTGCAAGCTGTGTTGGCTCACTGCAGCAGGGAAGAACAAATAAATTAATTCTTTTTTTCTTAGAAAAGCAAAATGAGTGTTTCAGGAAAAAAAATCTAGTTAAGTGGTTTTTCTCATTAGTTTTGAGGAGCTCTGGTGGTGGGTGCAGAGTCGAAAGCACTCAGCTGCTAGCGAGAAGGTGGGCTGCGGGAACCTACCAGTGACTGCTCAGGAGGAAGAAGGGGCAGCCAGCTGGCCTGTCGGCTTGCTATGAGCTGGAATCAACTCAACACAACGGAATTGGGTAATTGGTTGCAGTCGTATTGAATTTCTACTGAATCTATGTCGCTGGGTTCAGCAAATTCATAGAAATGGCTCATCATGTATCTAATGGTTAGGATGCAGTTTCTTTTAAACACATCACTTAGAGATGTATAAGGAAAATGGGACCTGGAAATCATGCTGCCAGTGACTTCAGAGAAATCGCCAGAGTCGACTGTGCACTTTCTCAGTGAGTCAGATTAGAAAATTATTCCTGAATCCATCAACACTGCTAGTGGTTGAGGTGCAGACACCGAATCTGCACTTGGCAAAGCTGGGATGGTTGGTGATGAAGGAAGACAGGCAGCGTGCTGATGAAAGGCCATTCATCGCTAGAGCCCCTCACAGCGACCATTTTTATATTGATTGTAGTGAATTAAAAAATGATAACGAAAAATGTAAGCCTCCACTGCTACATGGTATAACTGTAGGTGACAGCAAGATTTAGAAAAATTGGGCTTAAAGTAGACGACACAACTTCTTTATGGCACAGACATTTTGAGAAAGTGATCTCTTGTTTGTCAATGTAAATCATGGATTTCCAGAATCTGAAGGATGTCATACGGTTTCAAAATGTTTGATCATCAAACAACACAGAATCAATGGGTGTGATGATACATTGGAGTATGCTTCAAAACTATTAAGCAAAAGGAAAGTGCGAGGAAAGGTTTTAGACCAGAGGAAGTAAAAGAGACATAAGTGAAATGAGAAGCACATTAGATGCTTCCTTGAAAGGAAAAATAAACGAGGGATGGGTGGAGTGGTGACATTAGTAGAAAACTAAGTAGAATAAAATAAAGAATGAAGTTTTATCACTAGTAATGTGTGAGGTGCGTTTCTTCATTGTGACAAAATGAATAGTAGTGTATGTAACTAGCAATAGAGGAAACAGAATTAAGGACACATCGGAACTCTCTGTGCCTTCACTGTAAGTTTTTTGTGTATGTAAAGCTATTCTAAAATCAATGTCATTTAGAAAAATATATTGTCTTCTGTTATGCCCACATCTGTTAAGAATATTTAGAATATGATCATAGTTTTATTTTTTGACAAGTTGACTGGCTTGGGAAGACATTATAGAATTATAATTGAGCATCATTTAAAAACGTGAAAAAATAGAGAAAATTTGAATGAACAACTTAACTGGAAGGACAGTGTATTTAATGAGGAAGCACTTTGGGTCTTGAATTTAGCTTTATTTTTCCCCTTCAATGATTTTACTGGGGGCTCTTACAGCTCTTATACCATTCAATACATCATTTGTATCAAGCATATTTGTACACATGGTGCCATTTTCATCTCGAAATATTTTCTACTTGAACCTTTGGTATAAGCTCCTCTTTCCCTCTTCTTTTTTTATAAATCATTTTCTTGGGGGGCTCATAGAACCACCATGATCAATACATACATAAATTGCACGTAGACCACATTTGCACACTTGTTGCCTTCATCACTCTCAAAACATCCTCTCTCCACTTAGGCCCGAAGTAACAGTTCCGTGTATTTCTCCTCCCTTCCCACTCAAATTTAGGTTTTAGAAACAAAAGAAAGTAGTAAACATGGAGAAATGAAGCTGTGTCAAGAAGTTCTCTTTGCCCAATAGCTAACCAAGTGAACCATAGTTAACCTATCAAAACAGGTGTGAAAATAAAACCACCACCTCCAACAATAACTCAATAAGGGAGGAAAAAAGCAATTTTATGCTATCAGTTCAAAAATGGGCACCTTAGTAGAATAAACCAGGTTGTCCAAAGGATAGGAAAACTTGGGCTGATTTAAGAATTTTCAACATCAGAATACAATGCAGAAAATCTGCATATTCTTAGAGATAGAGAATAAGTTAAAACACAGACCAATCATTGAAAAAGCTCATGTAATAATCCAAGATGAACAACATTAATAAGGAAGGGTTAAGTAAGAATTCATCCCATTGTCTTCCACAGGCACTGCCATAGAGTCGTTACTGATCCATAGTGATACTAAAGGGCAGAGTATAACTGCCCTGGTGGATTTCCAAGACTGTAACTCTTTACTGGAGTAGAACGCCTGGTTTTCTTCCATGAAGTGGCTGGTGCTTTCAAACTGCTGACTTTATGGCTAGGAGCTCAACATGAAACCACTATACCAACAGGGTCTCTAGTTAGTTTCCATGTTGTTGTTGTTTTTAGGTACCAAGTCAGTTCCAACCCATATCAACCTTGTGCACAGCAGAAGGACACACTGTCCCATCCTGCACCATTCTTGCCTCTGAGGAACACACTGATTGCACAAGAGAGACTTGTTTGTCCTTTTGGCAGTCTGCAGTATTTTCAGTATTCTTTATCATGACCATAATCCAAGTATATCTATTTTTCTCCAGTCATCTTTATCCAATGTCTAACTTTCACATACGTATGATGCAATTGAATATACCATGTCTTGGGTCAGATGCACCTTAGTCCTCAATGTAAAAGCTTTGCCTTTCCACATTTCTGAAAGCTCTTGCTAAGCCAGATTTACACAAACAAATGTGTCATGTGATCTCTTCCATTAGAATTGATTATGGAATCAAGCCAAACAAAATCCTCAACAACTTCAATCTTTTCTCTATCTATCATGATGTTACTATTGGTCCAGTTCTGAGGATTTGGGTCTTCTGTACATTGAGTGAGCATTGATTCTGAGGGCTTTCATCCTTGATCTTCATCAGCAAGTCTTTCAAGCCTTCTTCATTTTCAGCAAGGTTTTGTTCTCTGCATATGCAAGGTTGATAATTATCCTTCATTTGGAAGACTATTAATTCATTCTGGCTAAATATAGCAAGGGTTATATGGCAAGGGTTATAATATGCTTCCTTAGCCTAAGAAATTATCTTTTAAAGATTACTAACCCTTTGGCAAAAATCAAGCAACAATAATGAAAGAAATATCATTGCCATCGAGTTGATTGCAACTCATTGGGACCCTATTAAGGTTTCCAAGGCTATCAATCACTACAGGAGCAGGCAGACTTTTCTTTCTCCCTCAGAGTGGCTAGTGAGTTTTTGCTGATCTAGCTGTTAGCCACACAGCACCTAACCAACCCCTAGCACCACCAGGACTCCTTGTCAAAGTCATGTATTCCTTTTTCTGTTCAATTTTATTCAAATTAAATTGAATATGTGATTTTTAAAGCACAGAGGTTCTCATTCAATCTCATAAAATCATCTCTTGTTCATTTTCCCGTTCTTTGTGTTTTAACAGAGACATTTCAGGGACATGTACCACATGGAACACTATTTATTAATGGTAAAATTTATGGATGAGTTCTATCTTCTTTGTGATTTTAAAAATATGTATTAAGTATTTTTATTTAAAGAAAAATAAATTGGTGGCTGAGCCCCGGTGACATAAGTGGTTGAGTGCAGGATTGTAGCCCGCGGACTTGGCAGTTCAAATCCAGCGGAGGCTCTCAGGAGTGGCACTGAGTAGTTCCCATGACCACCAGATGCAGTGATGCCCACCCCCCCCCCAAAAAAAAACATTGCTTTTATAAAAAGTGCACTTAAGAGGAGAAAATCACACAGCTCTTCATTTTCTACATTGTCATGTCTTTGAAAGGGAGAGAAACAGACAGTGCAATGAACATAGGGGAAGGGGGGGCAACGATATTCAAGGTTATCATATCGATTTCTGTCAAAAGAGACAGAATGTATTTGATAAGAGTTGTTTTCTAAGAAAACAGAGTAACAAAGTCCTTCCAGTTTAAATAAGAGTAGATGAAGTCAGCATAGAAGTGTTTAAGGTCCAAATTTGGAATGCCATAGACAAGCTAAGAAACCAGGCTTTGTACCACCTAGATATCATGTGGGAGAGAGATAGTCATTAATTTCCCAAGATGAAAGAGGAAAGCAAATGGAAAACAAATGGTAAACACCAATTAATAATAGACAAGTATAAAGGCAAAAATGTATATAAAGTTATCAACCACCACCATTTAAAATTCACTACAGAGAGATTTGTAATTTTTATTAAGAATTCCAGTAAACGGCGGGGCTTCTGGATAATTTGAGTCATTACAAAGGAATCTACAATTCTCAGGTCAAAAGTGATCTTTTAATGACGTAATAAGGTCAATAGATCATGTGGCCTCCGTCAATTTACTTACACTGACCCCTTTAATGACTTTCAAAAGTACGGTTTAGGCTCTATCAAGGATGAAACTAAGTTAAAGGTTTATTGCTTTTTTTTTAAGTATTCATACACTATCTGTAGATTCTTTACACCATTCTCATTTCCTCTATCTTTTAAAATGATCTATTCCCTTCTTGATACCTCAGTAGAGATGTGAGATATGGAAAGAAACTGTAATACTGTCCCTGAGGCACTACAGAGAGGATATATACATAATTGCTTAATTTAGAAAATCCCCTTTTAGCTAAGGATTCATGTAGTTGACATCCAACAAAATAGAACTTAATCTTTCTTGACTGATGGGTCCTTTCAAGACCAAGACCAATTCTTCCCAGACCAATACATCCTATTAGATAAAGTATGAATAAAATGCTTTGCTGGATAAGTAAATTCAGTGGTGGCACAGTGGTTGGATAATCAAAAGGTCCGTAGTTCCAAACCAGGAGGGGCTCCCAGGGAAAGCGATGTGGCCACCACTTTCTGTAGAGCCTACAGCCTAGGAAAGCTTAGGATGCATGCCTCCTCACTCCTACAAGGGTCACAATGCATTTTAATCCACTTGATGGCATTGGGTGAGGGTGGCTTCTTGAAGCAGCACACTGCATGTTAGTCAAGATTTAGGAATTACACAACTATAATTTAATTCATCTTTTACCACGATAGGAGCTATGAGGTGAGCTTTGAATTGCTAACTGCAAGATTGGAGGTCCGAACCCACCAAGTGCTCGACTGGAGAAAGACAGGGGTATTTGTTCCTATAAAGATTTACAACCTTGCCCATTCTATGGTGACTGTCGCTAACAACGCCAATAAGCCCAAGGACACAAGTAAAAAATGCACCTTAAAAGAATTGTAGCCAGAAGGCTCCTTGGAAGCCAGATGGACAAGACTTCATCTCAAATACGTTGGTCAAGCTTTCAGGACACATAAGCCCCTAGAAAAGGACATCATGTTTCCTAAAGAAGAGGGGCAAAAAAAACAGGAAGACCCTCGACGAGATGTGGTGACACAGTCTCTGCAAGGATGGACTCAAACGTAAGAATTGTGAGGATGACAACAGACTGGGTAGTATTTCATTCTATTTACATATATAGTCACTAGGATTTGGGACCAAATTGGTGACAGTGGGTTTAGTGAATATGTCACACTGCCCTTTCTCTCACCTCATCTTACCTCATCATCAGTACACATCGAACTATCTGACTAGAAATTTGTGTTCTTGTTGTTTTATTTTTACTTACCTGTCTGTATTTTCTATTTGTATGCAATGGCTTAATTGAATATTCTACCTTTCAAGAGAATAAGTTGTTTATACTGTTAAATTTTGCTAAACTCTTGATTCATTGCCAAAAGAATATTTTTTAATGGGTGGTATCCTGTGCTTACTTCTTACTGTATCTAACCTAATGTTCTTGTTTTCTGCAAATAAATTCCTTAATTTCACATGGGTGAGCTTATTTTTATAAACAGAAAAATTATTATTTGGATTGCACTGATCATTGCAATTCTATTCAAGCTCCAAATAAACATGAGATTCTTACTACATTTTAACATTTTATTTGTTTCTACCATTTCAAATAATAAAATTCTTTCCCTAAGTCATATTTAGCATATATGAACAAATTGAATTCTGTCAGTTAGTAAAAAATTCAGTAATATTTCAGGATATTCCAACTACTCCTGAACTATTTAGGTAGTTGTAATATATTTTTCAGTCATGGTTCAAGGTTCTATGTATCTCACCATCATGGGAAACAAAACAAAACCCAGATAAGATATTTTGTCATTGCTGTTGAACTTGGAGCACAAAAAGCAATCAAAAATGCATAATGTAATATGAATCAGTGCAGAGAACTAAAGAGTCCTATAATAATGAATCTTCTGTTGTCTGAAAAATCATGGTTTTCTATGGCAGATAAAAATGAACTTCGAGTTTAGCCACTCAATAAGTATTTATTAAGAACCTAACCTGTGTTAGCCACAGAACTAGAATTGAGGCTGCGACACTAAACAAAACAGATATAGACTCTGGCTTTGTAAAGCTTAACATTGGGTGGAAATGGGAACATATGTAATATTTATGACATAATGCAATATGTATAATATAATTGAATCCAATAAGGTTATTTTTCTATGAATAATAGTGGTAACAAACTGGAAGGAAGTACAGGGAGGGGCATTAATAATACTACTACTAATAATAATAACAAGAATAGATCATGGTTGTAAAGGAGATAGTTAGAGTAAGTTAAATTTAATATATATTTGGCAGCAGAACTAGATAAGTTGCTCATATAGGAGTCAAAATTGATTTTCAAGCTCCGGACTTGGTATCTGGTTGCATAGTGATTTCATTTACTTGTGGAAAGATGAGAGACTAGGAAACATTCTGGTGATGAGAAGCAGCTAAAGTGAAGTTATTTTCAATATGTTAGGTTTGACAAATCTCGGAAGCATCATATATATATATTTGATATGGATCTATATATCAAGTAAATGACTTGTTATTGTTGTTCAGTGCCCTCAAGTCAGTGACAACTGATGGCAACCCTGTGTTCAACAGAAGGAAACACTGCCCCTCCCTAAACCACCCTCACAATTATTGCTATGTTGCGCCCATTGTTTCAGGAACTTGCCCATTCATTTCCGTGAGGGTCTACCTCTTTTTTGCTGCCCCTCTGTTTTATCAGTCATGGAATCCTTGGTCAGGGACCGAACTCTCCTTAATAATGTAGCCAAAGTTCATCAGCAACGTCTTTCCGTTCCTGCTTCTAATGGACATTCTGGCTCTATATCTTCCAGCACGCATTTATTTGCTATTTTGGACATTCGTTGTAACTTCAATATTTTTCACCAGCACTGGAACTCAATTGATTTTTCTTCAGTCTTTCTTAATCTATCTTCGACTCCCACATGCATATGAAGTGACTGAAAACACCACGGCTCTAGTCAAGTGCACTGCAATCCTCCAAGTGGTATCTTGCTTTTCTCTGTATGTTTTTGATCTCAATGTATGCTTCTACATGTGCTGATTGTGGATCCAAGGAAGAAGAAATTTTTGATACTGGTCTCTTCCCTGTTTCTCATGGTGTTACTGTCATTCAGTGATTGGGATTTTGGTTTTCTGTACATTAATTTGTAAACCATATTGAAATCTGATTTTCATTGACCAGTGCTTCGAGTCCCCCTTTCTTTCAGCAAGCAAAGTGTGGAATCTGCATATTGAGGTCATGAAGAAGTCTTCCTTCAATCCTGATGCCATCTTCTTCTTCATATTTTATTTGAAATTTTTATTTGAAATGTCCATTCTTCTCAAGCTTAGCCATAGGTTGTTATGGTTCAGACAGTAGAATGCCCATGCATAGTCAATAAAACACAAGTAAACATCTTTTTGTTATTGTCTGCTTTTAGCCAATATCCATCTGACATCAGCCATGATATCCCATGTTCCATGCCCTCTGCTGAATTCAGCTTCAACCTCTGGCAGCTGCCTGCCAATGCATTACTCTACCCATCATCGGGTGATCTTCAGAAAGTTTGCACTTGCATGTGATAACAATAATATTGTTCTCTAATGTATGCATTCCATAGGGTTACCTTATTTTGGAATAGGTAAAGATATGGAGCTCTTCCAGATAATTGGCCAGGTAGCTCTCCTCCAATTTTTTTGGCATCAATGAGGGAGTGCTTCTAGAGTTTTATCAACTTGTGATATTTTAACTGACTTTTCTTCAATTTCTGGAGACTTGTTGTTTCTGGCTAAGGCCTTCAGGGCAACTTGAACTTCTTCCTTCACTGGTTCTTGATCACATGCTACCTCTTGATACAGCCTTATAAAATACACTAAGCCATCAAGTAAATTTGGGATATCAATGAACTAACCAAAAAAAGAAATGTGTGGAATAATTGGTGTAGTAGAAGAATCCTACCAAGTTTTCTATTTTATCAGTTTATAACTGATAAAAATTTAGGCAATGAGAGTATTATAAAGATAAAGGACTTAAAAAAGATAATGGACTTTAAAATTTTATCAAATATTGTTAACAGATCATGGTGAGGATAGAACAATCTCCATCTGATTTGTTTACATGAGATCTTTTTGCTTATTTCAAATTTGGTATGACTCTCTGCCAACTAGTTGATTCTAAACCATAGCAGCCCCATTGGACAAGGTAGAACTGCAGAATATCACTGAGATCTTTCTTGGTTTGACTTGATTCAAAGGTAAATTTTATCATTTTATTACAAGGGATACATTCATTTCACTTAGTCTTTCAAAGTTTTATTTCTTTCAAACACTTTTTAAAGTATTGAGCAGCAAAGAATTCAAGGCTACAAGATGTGACAATTATTTAAAGTGAGATTATTCTGTGTTGCCAATTAAAGGTCAATTTATATACCTGGAAATAAAAACTATTAGGCATAAGTCTGAGTTAACATAACCAAAACAAATTATTTTGCCTTGAAGAAAGGCTGCATTAACTTTGTAAGTAAATGAGTGAGACACATAAGTAAAAACAGAAGAGTACTCATAATTCTATGAGTACCCATGAGTAATGTCAAGATATCCACCTAATTATCATTTATTAACCATCCTATTATCCCACATTTCACATTTCTAACCAAAGTAAACAATGATATTTAATTATCTTGCACATCAATAGTCTACACCTGCCAGCAGTGAATGCCAAAACGCAAAATGAGAGTTCAATTGACTATGGTAGTTATGGTTATGTGTCTACTCAACTGAGCCATGCTTCTTGGTAATTTGGCATTTATTTAACTATATGAAAGCATCATCCATTTTTGTGGTATGATGTGGCCTCCCTCCATTTTTGCATAGCATTAATTCAGCACTGTGAACTGACTGTGGAAATTTAACCATGTTAATAAGTGAGGAGTGAGTGTACTCAGGAAATGAGTTTGTATCCATTGCAACAGGTATATAATTGAGTATTCAAGTTCTCAAAGTTAATGTCAAGAGCATGACCACAATAATTCTAAAGTAGGCAAAGAAATCAAGCTACTAAATACCCATTAGAGATTCAAAACAACAACATTTTTTTCAAACTTCAACTAAAGGATGTTTGCATTTAAGCAGTATTTTTTTGGTGGGGCATCACTGCCCTCTGGTGGTCATGTGACCTACCCAGCACTGCTCCTGAGAACCGCTGCTGGATTTGAACTGCCAAGCCCATGGGCCGCAGTTCCGCACTCAACCACTTATCCCACCGGGGCTCAGCCTTAAACAGTATTACTAACTTGGTGGCCCTATAATAGAAATTTATTTTACACATGGATCTGTAAATAATGAGCAAGTTGCCTTGCTGAAGACAGAGCTTACAAAACCCAATTTTACTTGGCATCACTTGAGAAGATATTTATAACTACAGGTCCTTCAGACTCACTTCAGTACATCTATGAACTATGAATACCTGTGTGTGAATCTCATGGGTCCCTACATCAACAACATATTTCTATCATGCTTCCAGATTGACAAACACTACAAGCAGATGCACTACAAATCGGCTGAAGGCTGGGTGCTAATTACCAAACACAAGTACCCATTTTTTGCAATAGTTGAAATGGGTACGCTACCTGACATTAATTAGATAGCACTAAAAAAAAAACACACACACACTTTAAAATGTACCCTCCCTCCCACTATCATGATTCTCAATTCTACCTTACAAATCTTACTTGACCAGAGGATGTACACTGGTACAGATAGGAACCAGAAAAATGGGGAATCCAGGACAGATGATCCCTTCAGGACCAGTGGTAGAAGTGGCAATACCGGGAGAATGGAAGAAGGGTGGAGTAGAAAGAGGAAACCATTTACTAGGACCTGCACATAACTTACTCCTTCCTGGGGTGAGGACGATAGTGGTGAAGGAAATGGGTGAAGGGATATATCAGACAGTATAGGATATGACAAAGTAATAACAATTTTTAGATTTTCAAGGGTTCATGGAGGAGGGGGGAGCAGGGAGAGAGGGGAAATATGAGGAACTGATACCAGGGGCTTAAGTGGAAAGAAAATGTTTTGAGAATGATGATGGCAACGAGTATACAAATGTGCTTTGCATACAATGAATGTATGTATGTATGTATGTATATATGTATTGTGAGGGGATTTGTATGATTCCCCCAATGAAATGATTAAAAAAAAAACTTCAAAATTGTGACAGTCCAACAATATTCCCAGCACATAGGAGAGAGATTCTTTTCTTGTTCTCTCTATATGGAAAGCTTGTGGGTGCCTGCACCCAGCTCACTCCCATGAAGTATCAAGTTATTTAAGAACTAACTGAAGAGGAGGGAGGCCAGTGCGCATCCCTGTTTGATCTGCTGGGAATCGTCTGACTCATCAGGAGCCTGCTTCTAAACACAGGCTACATCAAAAGCTGCGGCACTGTACTGTATTCATTTGGTTAGATATAAAACTGATTCACAAACTTGAATCAAAGGCCACAAATGAGCTCTACACAACCTCATGTTGTTCTGGACAATGTTCTTCCAAAGATGGTACAAATAGGAAGAGTCTAAGTTATTATCTATTTTTCACATAAAATATTTGTTAAAGTAGGCTCAGCTTAACATTGCGTTAAGGAGCTCCTTGTAAGCTTAAAAGATATCCCATGTGCAGCTAGCACTGATACAAGCTGCCCACTGTTTTGAGTTGGTTTATTACAGTAAATTTGACAGCATTCAGCATTTTAACAGAGACATCGTGCCTGAACAACCTGAGATAAACAAACGAAAGAAGCCAGGGCCATCAACTTGATTCCAATGCACAGTGATCCTCTATGGGTGTCTGAGCTGATCAACCTTTACCAGAGTAGACAGTCTCCCCTTTTCTCCTGGGAAGATCTGGTGGTTTTAGCCCAATGCCTAATCTACAAAAGACAAGGGCCTATAAATGGGCAAAAGTGTTAATTTTACTTATAAAACAGGACATTATATTTTAGCCTTAGCATTTCAGAGCCAACAGAAACAAGGAGATAATTAATGGTTGGGTGCAGAAATCTTGTGGTAAAGGGTGGGAGTTTGGGTGAACGTTGTGCCACTGTAACTGTTCTCTAATAAGAAACAACATTGTCACATTATAAAACTAATCAGCAAACAAATCTAAAACTATGTAATATCTAATTTTAAAAAGGTGAGACTTTTTTCAGATGTACCCAACCACCACTAAAGCAAGTGATAAAGAAATTGAAGAATTCTACCAGGTATGTCATTCTGAAATTGATCAAACATGCAATCAAGAGGCATGGATAATGACTAGTGATCTGGATACAAAGTTTGTCATCAAAGAGGAGCTATGAGTCGTTGGAAAATATGGCCTTGGTGATACAAATAAAGCTCGAGATCACACTATAGAATTTGGTCAGATCATTGCAAATACTATATTTTCATCAACAGTATCAGCACCTCTTATGCATGTAGACATTGTCAGAATGCACAGGAATCAAATTGACTATCTGTGAAAAGTAATGATGGGGGTCTTCAATATTTTTAACAAAAACAAGACCAAGAATCACTGTGGAACATATATCAAATTCCAAAAAGCAAATTCAGGTTGATGCTTAAGAAAATCTAAACTAGTCAAAATATAACTCTGACTATACCCCACCTAAATTTAAAGAACACTTCAGGAACAAATTTCACATCTTAAACATTAATGACCAGAAATTAGATGATATGTGAGATAACATCGAAAACATCCTCTTTAAAAACCGGAGAGAAAGAAAAGTCTAGAGGTTCTGATAATTTATTCTTTATGTAGAATATCTAAAGCAAATGTAAGAAACTATGCAGTAAAAGGACTGAATAAAAGACACAGCACTCTATAATGAAATATGCAAAGACCTGGAATTCAAGAACCCAAATGGGAATAAAAACTACTCAGCATATCTCAATCTGAGAGAACTGATGAAAAACATAAGCCTCAAGTTTCAATATTGAAGGATGTTATAGGCAAACAATTATGATGCAGGAAGCATCAAAAGAAGATGAAAGGAATGCAGAGTCCTTGCGCGCGCGCGCGCACACACACACACACACGCACACACACAAGATGCCCATAGCCAATCATTTCAAGAGGTAACATAAGATGAAGAACTAATGCAGTTGAAGGAAGAAGTCCAAGTTGCACTGAAAGCACTCGTGTAGAACACGGTTGCAGGAACTGAAAGAATACCACGTGAAATATTTCAACAAATTGACACAGAGCTGGAAGCACTTAAAAGTCTGTGCCAATAAATTTGGAAGACTTTGCCAACCAACAGAAAAGTTGCAAATTTGTTACTCAACAGAATATGAAAATTGTAAAACAATATCATTAATTACATATGCAAATAAATTTTCTTGACGATAATCAATAACAGTTGGAGAAGTACCTGGACAGAACTACCAAATATTCAAGTCATATTCAGAAAAACAAATGGCATGAGGGATATAATTTCTCAAGTCAGATTTATCTTGGTTGAAGGCAGAGAATACTAGAGAGATGTGGTGTGGATAATAACAAGCTACAGCAAAGAATGGTAATAAAACATGCACATAGATCAAGATACTAATAGATATCAGGGAAAGCACGTGTTAAGGTTGTGTCCTTTCACCACAATGAGTCTATTTTTGTGCTGAGCAAATAATTTGAGAAGCCAGACTTTATGGAGAATGCAGCATCAGCTTGGAGGAAGCAATGAGTGATGGTGATGTGCAGATGGCACATCCTTGCTTGCTGAAAGTGACTAGAACTTGAAGCACTTATTGATAAAGCTCAGAAGCTATCCAAAGAGAATAATCCCTGAAAAGGACATCAATCCTGATAAGGTGGTCAGAGAAAAAGAGGATGATCCACACCTATATGACTTGATGCAATGGCTACAACAATAGGCTCAACATAAAAACATTTTGAGGGCTGAGCCCCGGTGGCGTAGTGGTTGTGCGCGGGACTGCAGCTCACTGGGACGGAGGTTCAATTCCAGCAGTGGGGCTGGGCCTCCTACTCCCACCACCGGAGAGCAGTGATGCCCCAAAAAACAAAAACAAACAACAAAAAAACATTTTGAGGATGGTCAGTGACTTGACAATGTTTCTTTCTGTACTCAAAGAGTCACTATGATATCTGAGAAAATGAAGATTATGTTATTGAGATCAATCTTCAAGTTTCACAATACAAGTCAGTACATAAACAAGATCCTGAATTGGTAGTGCAAAAGATAAAATTATAACCCTGATATTTATAAGCTTGGTTAGACTTGGCAGATATAATCAAAACTTATAGACTCTATTTTAGTGGATAGTGTGTGCATTATGTTTTGCACTAAGCATGCAATTTTTTAGCATGCAATTTTTAGGTAGAGTGTGCACTATATGCATGGGAGTTCTATTTCTGTGGAGCATTGTGTGTGAAAATACCAGTTTTGAATAGAACATATTTTTCTGGTAGACAGGACAAGTTGTAGTGTGAGGAGAAGAAAGGGTTGGGATGACTGTTACTTTTCATTTTAACCTGTACTAAAATATTTGATCTTTGTAACCAGATGTAGGCACAACTTTATGGACAATAAGTAAACCAAGGGGGAATAAAGAAAGACATGAAATCTATAAACTACGGGGTTGCTCTGGATTGACACAGGTTCATCTTAACAAGCATTCATTTTAAACTTGGTTTCAATGCTGTCTTTCACAAATACCAGGAAAGGAAATCCTAAAATGAAATTTCAGTCGGAAATATCCATATTGGAGTTACTTGTTTGTTTGCTTTTGAGAACATGTTTATAAGATTGTTTGAGAGACTGAGCCCCGGTGGCGTAGTGGTTGAGTGCAGGACTGTGGCCCATTGGCTTGGTGGTTCAAACCCAGCTGCAGCTCTCCAGGAGCAAGGCTGGGTAGCTCCCACGACCACCAGTAGGCAGTGGTGCCCCACAAACAAACAAACAAAAAGATTGTTTTATAAGGTCAAGGAGGATTCTTGTGGAATTCCAGGTTTCTTTATTGCTTCTCCAATCCCTAGAATTTTCTTTAGCTTGTTGAAATTCCTTCTCAGAGTACCAGAGAGCAAGCACTTGAGTGCAAGGATGATCTTCCTGCATAAACACAGTCACTTAGACAAGAGCAAATACAGATGACTGAGCCCCTGTTGCTTAGTCAATCTCTTAATTTGATTGTATAATTTCTTAGATCATCATTTTTGATGCCTCTAAAATTCCAGATTGTTGTTTACTGTAGTCTTGTGCTTCCACACTTGTGAGTACCACCTGTGGGTCTGCAGGACACTACTTTTGTGGAACTTCAGGACCTGTTGGAATTCCTCATAATGTTGGTTTTGAAAGTATGCTATAAACCATAATTGGTGATATTTATTAAAAATCCAAGCTACTTAATTACATTTCCCTGGGTGTGCTCAGCTTCAGGGTGACCAGACTAAACACTTGAGGGTAACTCTAGTGACTTCTTTGGTTCTACTTAATTGTACCCTACAAACCTCTCTCATCTCTGCATTATTGTATTCTTCAGTGCGGTAGAAAGTATGAAAAGTATGCTATAGAGTTTTTTTTTAAATGAAAGTAAAAGAGGTATCCTCAGAAGTTATTGTGAACAGCATAAAGACAATGCTTGCCTGCAATACATCATAGAAATATTTTATTCCTTAGTTCAATTTCCAACTACCCTTTTCTGAAAAGTTTGACCAATATATTTTCCACCAGCTAGCCTGTAAGAAATAGTCTGGATATTCATTCTTCTTACTGAAAATATAACATTTATCATTCTGCTTTTCTACTTGGCCTAACACTACAGTGTTAGCGGCTATAAAAACTGAAAGTGGGTGATTGCAAATGGAAGTGAGACTGCTTCTATTGATTAGAATAGGAGGAATTGGAATTCTGTTTAGACACCCAGAGTTTGTTTTCCAGGAGACAGTTATGCTCAGGCTTAGTTTCTTAAATAAAATTATGAAAATAGACAAAGGTGTTTTCTTTCTAAGGTATTTCTAAGCTAAATTTATTTGAGCTTTCTATGACTTACCTTTTCTTGATGCTTTTGAGAACTCATTAAGCCCCAGTGCTTTACAAACAAGCTAACAGCCTACTCCCCTGACTTTGGACAGTCCTGCTTTCTTGTCCCAAGTAATTGAAAAGTCCATTAAAGGTATGCATTAAAGAACAAGGGCAGGTATAGTGATTTTTCTCAGTGCCTTGCTACTTTGAATTTTCTGATTGCCAGACTTTCTCTGTGAAAATGTAAGTGGTAGAAAAACTTAAGTTTGTGCTTGTGGAGCTGTTAATCCCTTAAAGAGAGAGCTGAAGGTCAGGTCTTTGTGTGGAGATAGTGAAGAATGAGTGTGCTCTCTGTGGGATAATGCCATGTGGGTGTGGGCAGAGGGAGGGGAGTTTTCCTCTGTGCCACAAAGCCAGGTAGTGCCATTGTGACCTCCTCTTCAAGCAAGAACATGTGCCGGCAAACCATCGCACTTCCCTTTAAGAAAATCATGCCCTCACGCAACGATTTTGCTCATTTAACATGTTCTAACTATTTACCTATTTAAAGGCCATTCCTTTGATGGCTCAAGCTGTGAAGGCCTCAATGATTAGCTGGAGTTTGGCAGATCACGGGCACCCAAAGGGGTCTCAGGAGCAAAGCTTGCTGTGGAAAACCTGTGGGGTTGTATGTGTGGTACACAGGAAATCACCATGAGTCAGATTGGGCTCCGAGGCAACCAACAAGACCAAAGTTCTCTCTATTGACCTGTATTTTGTGCTTTACATAATCATTTTCTCCTTCTCACATACCTTGATGCTCTGGAAGTGACTGTGAGAGGGCTTCATAAGACCTTGATGGTACTGGAGGATTATCAGCACGCTTGAAAGTTGGGAAGTTCAAGAAACCACAGTAGCATCTCAATCCTGTAGCAGCATGGGCATGGAACTCTGTTGGGCTGGATCCTTGCTTTTAAAATAGAGGCTGTATAGTGAGAATTCTAAGCCCTCAATGTCACTCATCTTTAAGCTACACTGGTTGGTGGAATGTTTTAGGGAAATTCTTAGGTGTGGGAGTGAGCTTGGGTTACCACACTTGTGCATTTCACACCTACATGGTAAAAATGTCTTTGTCGTCTCCCTGGAAAGAAGCAAAATTGACAGAGACAGATGGACGCGTCGCCTTCTTTCTCTGTGGAGGCGAATTAATACAATTAAAATGAGCGTGGTGCTCACATTGACTGGCTTGCTAAATAGCCTAACCTTGATAAGAGCTGCAAGTATATTTAAAATGCAGATAAATATTTATAGCAGTTCAGTAGGAAAGGGGGAGGAACACCTGGTTCTGGTGGGATGGAGAGAAGTGGGAAGGGGAAGGAACCCCTCTAGGTTTCCAAGCAAGAGTGAGATTTTCATTTGATAACTCAGCCATAGCTCGATTGAATAAAGGACAAGCACTAACATTTACTAAAATAGTAACAGAACAGAAAGGCCTAACAACATGAAGAAAATGAAATCAATCACTTGGCTGTAACTGAAAGAAAGCATTTAATTTATTTTTCCAGCTTAACTTAAAAAAAAAAGTTTATTGATCAAGATAAAAGCAAACAAAAATTTTATAGGCTAAGAGTTAATAAACTAGGAGGGGGAAATGAAGTCTACTTTAAGATTTAACCTTTAAGAGTAGCATACAAAAATTCAAGTCTGTTTCAAGGATCAGGGGTGAGGCTCTGGGCTGCTCGCAAGCTCCTCCCTCCTCAGGAGAAAGTGGAGACTATCTGCCTCATGAATATTCATGGTCTTAGAAACCCAATAGACGGTTGCTAGGAGTCAAAATTAACTCCATAGCGGTAGGTTTCCTTTTCTAGATAAGTGACTTATGCTAAATGGGGACATTAATGATAAATGTCTTCGATGTTTACATATCCTTAAAATGTAAAAACTATAGTATTATATCTGAAATATGAAGATTTAAAATACCAGTTAGAAGAATGGATTTGCTTTAGAATTTCCATTGAGATTTCACTGTTCACTTTGTTAAGCCAGGTAGATGGATCCGAATGCTTAATCTCACCTACATCTTGTGTTTTTTGTTTGTCTATTTAATTTTGTTTTCTCAATAGCCATTTGTGAGAGAATCTGATTTATTCATTACTTGAATCGAGTCTACATCTTCATGAGCACACAGGACATAATAAGCTTGCTCTTACAGGCTTCTCAGACTTTAAATCTTTAGGGGAGTAGAAAGCCTCATCGTTCTCCTTTGGAGAAAGATTAGTGAGTTTGAACCACCGGCCTTGAGGTTGGCAGCCCTGTTTTTAACTCACTATGCCACCAGAGCTTTGTTACTCAATAGCAGGGAGCTTGTCATTTTGATTTTGCATACTTGGTACTCTATTGAACCCAAATATGTATCGATATGGCTGATGTTGCAATGAGAGATATAGTTTAAATTTAAAAGAAGACAAAACATGATGTTTAATATTTGCTTAAGAAAACATTTTCAGCCCAAATCAGGTTTATGCCATTAAGTAATATTAAACCATCTACACAAATTCCTTGGAAAATTTGCATTAGCAGAGTTAAGCTTTATTTAATGTTCATAAAACAGAAGTTACTTCATTGAAAGTGAGGGTAGAAGTCTATACTTTGCACATAAATATGCTGCAATAAGCCTTTTCTCCATTATCTTGTGTAAGCAATAAAACTATCTAATGTATTTTGATTTGCATATCTGTTTTCTTTTTGTTTTCTATATTTAATTTTTTTACTTGTAAATGCTTAAGTTAATAGTGTCAGTGATTAAATGAGTTTGGTTCAGAAAAGTAATTTTATGTACATTAGACAAGTAACGTATTTTCAAAAGTCATATGGCTGTGGGTAGAATTGTTTTTAATAAGTTTCTGGCAAATTTTCCTTCCTTTTCTGGGTTCTTAATCTATTATTTCTTGCCAGGGAGAGAAAAGAGATCTTCTAAATTCTTTTCCTCCCATTCTTGTTCACAATTTCTCGGAGGAAATCGTTATGAACCAGAGTTCAATACCTCTGTTTCTATGTCATCATTTTCTGGGAGGAATGAGATCTTCATTTTAGGTTGGTAATGAAGGTTCTATCTGTCCACAATATCCAATAAAGCCACCTTTGTGACACTGGTCTCCTTGTACTCTTCAGGTCATTGAAAACAGACAGAATGTTCTGAGCTGCGTGCTCTGCTAAGTGGAACTATTTTGCTGACACACACCAATGCCCATTAACAGGGAAACACAGTGCCATCACAACTAGATACATAAATGAGAGATGTATTGTATAACCTGACTTCAAAAAGATAAAGACAAGACCCATCAGTCTGAAATATTTAACTGGTTTGATTAAATGCCAGGAACCATACTTGGCCAATGGGTTTTTCATATATAGTGAAGGGTAGAATTTAGGTTTGCCTTCTTTTATTTGTTCTTTTCAAGTGTTAATGATATATATATATATATATTAGACATAACATTTTACTTGTCTATTGTATTGGGTAAGTGTTGGAGTGCCAGATTCAAGAACACTAGTTCAAATACACAAGTGGTTCAGTAGGAGAAAGATGAGGCTCTTCACTCCCACAGGTTCTTTACACGCCCAAATAAACTCAAGGACAATGGGATTCAGTTATTAGATAACAGTGAATTTACTGTAATGAGTGTATGAATGGTAGAGTATTAGCCCCCAAATAAATAAATAGATAAATAAAAAATATGGTACAGATAAGCCCCTGAGTGCTGCAAACAATGATTCACTGCTAACCCAAAAGTTGGCATTTCCTAACATAAGAACGATTTTTTAAAGAGATCACTGAGGCTAAGAGTGTTATAGAAAAGTGTGGTGGAAAAAGTTCAAATGATGCCGGCTTTAAGGAACAATAGCACTGGGGCCTAAAGGCTTGCGTCAAAACAAGCTACCCTCTAATAGAGGCATCAGCTAAATTCACACAGAAGAAGCCCAACAGCCTGTATAATCCAGAGCTAGAGGGGTGCAAGGAACCAGTGCCTACGTTCTAAACAGCCAGATTAAAGGGCCCTAGGGGTGACCTGAAGCTCACCACCCATAGACAGGTCCACATGTGGATAGAATCCTGGATGAATCCCCACTCTCCTTAGCCTAGAAAGGTGAGTGTCCTAATTTCACATACAGAACACGCTAAAATGAATCCGGGCAGCTGTACTTAGACTGAAATGAAACATCTCATCATCAGATCACCTTTTGGACACACTTTCAGTTTATTATAAATTTTTAATATCCAGGCTGAGCCCTGGTGGTCTAGTGGTTATGTGTGGGACTGTGGCCCACAGAGTTGACTGTTCAAATCCAGCAGCAGGTCTGAAGGAACAAGGCTGGGCTTCCTACTTCCACCAAGGCAGGGATGTCACAAAACAAAAACAAAAACAAAATTTTAATATCGTCTGCTTATTCTTTTTTTTTTTTTGCTCTGTAGTTTTTTTGTTTGCTTTTAATCATTTCATTGGGAGCTCATACAACTCTTTTATCACAATCCATATATACATCGGTGCATTGAGACTATTTGTACATTTGTTGCTATCATCATTCTGAAAACATTTTCTTTTTACTTGAGCTCTTACTATCAGCTCCTACTTTTCTCCCTCCCTTCCCTACCATCCTGCCCTCATGAACCCATGCTCATTTATAAATTATTTTTTTTTCATGTCTTACACTGATTGATGTCTCCCTTTACTTACTTTTATGTTGTCCACTCCCCGGTGGTGGGGGGATTTTGTAGTGCATTGTGATTGGTTCTCCCTTTCTCCCCCTACCTTCTCCTTACCCTCCTGGTATGACTGCTCTCCATATCAGTCCTGAAGGGTTTATCTGTCCCTATGTTTCCAGCTCTTATCTGTATCTATGGACATGCTTCAGTCTAGCCTGACTTATGTGGTAGAATTGGGGAAATGATAGTGTGGAATGGGGAGGGGAAGGAGAAGGAAGCATTAGAGAACTAGAGGAAAGTTGTATATTTCAATGGTGTTATACTGCACCCTGACTGGCTTATTTCTTCTTTGTGACCCTTCTGTAGGGGAACGTGCAATTTTCTATAGATGGGTTTTGGGTCTTCACTCTACACTACCCCTCATTCACATCAATATGATTTTTTGGTGCGATTTTTCTTCAGGGATGTCTCACAGGGAGCTAGCCTTGTCAGTCAGGTCTCTGAGACAGTGAGTGTTGTCAATAGAAAATCTTGAAGAAAGTAAATATGATTTTTTTGTTCTGGATCTTTGGTGCTTGATCCCATTAACACCTCAGGATCACACAGGTTGGTATGTTTCTTCCATGTAGACTTCATTGCTTCTCAGCTAGATGATTGATTGTTTATCTTCAAGTCTTTAAGACCCCAGATGGTATATCTTTTGATAGCCAGGCACCATCAACTTTCTTCACTACATTTGCTTACACACCTGCTTTGTCTTCAGTGATTTTTCTCAGGAAGGTGAGCATCATGAATTGCCAGGTTATTAGAACAAGGTGCTCTTGCATTGAGGGAGCACTTGAATAAAGGCCCAATATTTATCTGCTTTCTTAATACTAAACTTAGAAACATATGTACATAGATCTATTTTCCCTCTTATTATATAAACATATTTACAAATGTACATGCCTGTATTTAGATAGCTATTAATGACCTTTGCCTCCTAGTTCTTTCCTCTATTATCTTTCACTTTCCTCTTGTTCCACTATCATGTTTGGCCTTCATTCAGATTTTGGTAATTTCTCTGCATTACTTTGCCCTTGGTCAAGCCCTACCAGGCATCCCATATCCTCCTCACCATAGATTTTTGATCAATTGTTGTTTCCTTGTCCCTGGGTTTGTTAACAGCCTACTTCCTTTTCCCCTGATTCCACCTCTCCCAGGTCCCTCCCAAAATCGTCAGTCCCATTGTTTTGTCCTCTGGATTGTTGATCTTGCCTATCTTATTTAGATAGACATGCAGAGACAATAATAAGCATAAAAACAAGACAGCAAAACAAAGCAACAAAATAAACAAAATAGCAACAAAAGACATGCCTATCAATGGTTCAAGTTATATTTGTTGACTTTTAGAGTGCTTTCTGACTGAGTCTGATAGGGTGTCATACCCTGGCACAATAGTCTATTTTTGTTTTTCCCCAGGGACTTTGTTGGTTTGAACCCTTTGCAGTTCTCTTGCATGCCCATAGTGTTCTGTCCCAGTGTGATACGATCAGATCGGGCACAGTTCCCGCACTGTTTCTCCAGGTTTGTCCCTGTAGCACTGTGGATGAGTGAGGAACATCATGTCTCATGGTGGGTCTGGCTCTTTGGTGCTCTCTGTGCATTGGTTGCTCTAAGCAGGAATGTCATCTATGGCCACTGCTTATTCTTAGACTGTAATCTTTATTATTTGTGATCACTGTTACTGGGTTATTCTTTTGTTTTTGTTTCTGTTCTTGCTTTGAATGTGTTTCTGATTAGTAAAACAAGAATGAGCAGATGTATGAAGACAGTAACAACTAATAGTTACCTGGAAGCATAGATGGAGAGAGTGAGGGAAAAAGAAGTCAAGCCAGGTTCAGAAAAAGACATGCAACAAAGATGCATCCTGACAGAAAGTAAAGAATATCAGAGAGATGGTTGCTTGGATTTCATTGACTATCCAAAGGCATTTAACTTTGTTGATCCAAACCAACTATGGATAGCATTGCAAAGAACTGAGAATCTAGAACACCTCATTGTGCTCGTGTAGAACCTGTACATAGACTAATGGGCAGTTATTCAAATTTAAAAGGGCATAGTATACAGTTTACAATCAGTACATAGTTGTCAGGTTGTACACTGTCATTTGTACTTATTCATTCTGTGTTCTGAGGAAATAATTCTGAGAAGCTGGACTAAATAAAGAAGAGCAGAGCATCAATATTGAAAGAAGTCTCGTGAACCATCTGTGATGTGTAAATGATACAGCAGTGCTCACTGACTGGGAAAGAGGATTTGAAGCACTTATGTATGAAATACAATTGAGATATAAAGAAAAGCAAAATTATTTTAATTGAATTAATAGACAATGTCTTGGCAAATGGATAAAGAGATTGAAATAAAGCTCATAAACATGCATATGTATATAAGGGAGAGGTTTATACATATGAGCAACTGAACATATGAAAAACATCCCAGTCCAGTCCAAGGTAATACGTCTGATATTAGCTCATATGTCTGTTACCAATCTCTAAAATCCTCTTCAGTCTCACAAAACAAATGCAATGATCCTGAATGCAGGATGATCACAGGTCAGTGGGTAGAAAGTCTTTGGATCCAAAGGCATTGTAAGCATCTCAGTGCTGGCAGGGGTCTCTGCATGGCTTGTCAGCATGCATTAGAGTGCATTAGGGCTGCATTAGGGTGAGTCCACGTGGCTTCTCCTCAGGAATGTCGTGAAGGAAGAGAGCCTTGTCAGTCAAGTGTCTCCAAGCGAGTGCGTAGAGAGATAGTGTCCTCGCCTTCAAGAAAGAATTACCACATTTCCCAGAAGTCTTAGGAGAATGTCCATGTCCACACAGAGGTCTGATTAGTTATCTCCAACTTGACAGGCTAGACTCCACCCCTACACTCTTAATCCTTAATTGACACCAGATTAGGCAACTGCCACACATACGAAGGAGGGAAGTCAATGGCTAATGAAGTTCTGGAAATTCATTAGACAGAATAAGGCACTGGTTACCCAGCATAGGTTTGAGCATCAAGAAAAGAATCAAAGGATAGTCATGTTACCTACTTTGAAAAGGAGGTTCTGGATGGCAAAAAAATGGTGAAGCACTCAACTACTGGACAACAGGCAACCCACCCAGAAGCACCTCAGAAGAGAGGTCTGGAGATCGGCTTCTGAAAGTGAAGTTGAGAAACATGGGACCCAGTTCTACTCTGACACATGAGAGTCAGAATGGGCAGGATGGCAGCTGACAATAACTTTGCTTGGGGCCTATAATGCTGAGTCATATATATGTTTTATCCATCTCCTTTGAGAGCTTGTGCCTTTCAAAGTTTCAATCTACCCTGGCCTGCTATATTGAAAGATAATGTTTAGCTCAAACTAGTTAGTGTCCAATGAATCATATGGAACCATTCTCAATTTGCTAGTTTTAGAAGGAGATAAACCTTTTGCTTAAAAATTTCAATTCCTCATTACATGGATATGTGGTTGATTCCTGGATGAAGCAAACAGTTAACATACTTGACTGCTAATAAAAAGTGAGAGGTTTGAAACCAACCCCACCTACCCCCAGACACAAGTGCAAATATTTTATCAATTAATGATCATCTTCACTAAAGCAGGACTTTCCTTTATTCTGTGAAACTGTGAATCATTTCATCAAAACTAATGTCTTTCACCAACTCACTTTCAACTAGTAACATCTCAAGACAGAAAACCTTTAATGTATCATGGGAGACAGCGAGTAACCCTTTATCAAACTATAATTCAAAAAACTCCTTACACATGAAGTCACTCACAAACTGATCATCGATATAATTTTAAGCTTGGTTAAAGTGTTAGGAGAGACAAAGTCCCATTCAACTATGAATGGCATAATGTTTAATATTGCCCAATCACTGACTTTTTCCAAGATCAATTACTGTGGCTTTCTCAGCCTTCATATATGTAGTAAAACTAATTTGCAGACACCTTATCTCAGAAAATTGTCAATTTTGGAATGGACATTCCTAACTCTTGTTCAATGTCACATAGGAGGTTATTCACTTGAACAGCCTTAAATATGGCTGCTACTTTCTTGAGGGCTCTTGATCAGATCTGGAGTTTAAAATGAAAATGATCAATTCCCTTGTATTTGCTTCTCACAGAGTGAGTCCAGATCTCTTGCATGCTCCCCATCCCATCTTCTTGTTCTTCAGCCTGGCTCTTTTCTCTATTGCAATTCCATTTTTGTCTCATACTCAAAATTCCTGTTAAATTGAATAAGCCACCACGTGTCTTTGCTCCTTGTGCAGAAAATGTCTTAGCATTTACAGCTTTGTCATCATCATGTTGGAACTTAAGCCCTTAGTCTTCAGTACTACTCTCAAAGATTAACTTCCTAAAGTACAACATACCAGCAGTACAGGTAGCACAAAACATTGAAATAATAGCAGGAAGCTAAAGATCTGCGGGGCTTCTCTTGTGTCCAAATACAAGAAGCTTCAATTGCTGCCACAAACTTTTCTTTAACTGAACTGCAGCATGATGGGGACTACATTATTTCTGATAGCCTTTCTTTGAATAAATTATTCCAGTAATGAATACATTCCATCAATGGGTGGGAGATATTGCTAACCACACTGCTAACCACAAGGTTGTCAATTTGAAAGCACAAACTAGTTCCTCAGGAAGAAGATGAAGGTTTATATTTCCGTAAAGAAGACTATCTAGGAAAAACTCACAAAGGAAGTTAGTTCTATCCTGGCTATAAGGCCACCAGAAGTTAGTAGCAGTGAGTTTGATAAGGATTTTGCATCAATGGGTGGGAACAGCTGAGAAATAAAATATCATCTCAAGAGTTCCAAAAAAGGTCACTGTGCAGGATGTATTTTCAGCATGAGTACTGTGTAATTTAAGTGACTAATTCACACATCCACAAATTGCATTAGTTTCTTTTTGCCTTAAAAATAACTCACACATTGTCTGCAGCACCATTTGTTGAAGAGTACATCACCCTCCCATTTGATGGTTTTGGGGCCCTTGTCGAAAATCAGTTTTCAATATGCTAATGGTTTTATTTCTGGGTTTTCTATTCTTTTCCATTTATCTGTGTATCTGTCATTACGCCAGTATCATGCTATTTTGACAACTATGATTTTGTAGTAAGTGTGAAAATCAGGTAAAGCCAGCCCTCCAACTGTGTTCTTATCCTTAAGGAGATCCCTGCTAATTCTGGGCCTTTTCCCTCTCCATATGAAATTGGTTGTCAGTTTTTCCAGTTCTCTGAAGAAGGTCGTTGGTATTTGACTTGGGATAGCATTGAACTTATAAAGTGTCCTGCGTATGATAGACATTTTTACTATATTGAGCCTACCAATCCATGAGCATGGGATATTCCTCCACTTGTGGAGCTCACTTTTCATTTCCTGTAGTAAGGTTTTGTAGTTTTCCTCATAGAGCACTTTTGTTTTTTTGATTAGATATATCCCAAGGTACTTCAATTTGTTGTTGGCTATTGTGAATGGTACTGCCTTCTTAATCTCCTCTTCTGTGTTCTTGTCAGATGTGTAGAGCAGAGCAATCGACTTCTGTTTATTGATCTTGTATCCTGCCACTCTTCCATATTTT
>PVJH01029307.1:0-26348 GCA_004026705.1 Nesogale talazaci
CCACCAGGGCTCAGCCTTCCTCTGGTTCTTTAATGCTTCCTCATCCCCACTATCAAGACCCTAATTCTACCTTACAAATCTGTCTAGACCAGAGCATGTACATGGGTACAGATAAGAGCTGGAAACATGGGGAATACAGGACAGATAAACTCTTTAGGACCAATATTGAAAGTATCCCTACCAGGAGGGAAAAGGGAAAGTATGTGTGTGGGGGGGAGGGAGAATCAATCACAATGATGTATCTATAACCTCCTCCCAGGGGGATGGGCAACAGATAAGGGGGTAAAGGGAGACATCAGAGAGTGCAAAATATGGGAAAATAATAATAATTTATAAATTGTTCATGAGGGAGGGAGGAAAAAAATGAGGATCTGGTACCAAGGGCTCAAGTAATAAGAAAATGTTTTGAAAATGATGACGGCAACATATGTACAAATATGCTTGTCACAATGGATGGAAGGATTGTGATAAGAGTTGTACGAGCCCCCAGTAAAATTATTTAAGGAATTTTTTTCAACCTATCTGCATTTGCAGTTATCCATCTTCCAATGCACATTGCAAGATAGCAAGGCTATTCACATCCTTGGTCTATTGTCAGAGGAGATGTATAAGAGATTTAATCAACATGTTTTTTCCCTTCACTCTTTTTTTAAAAACTGAAACAACTTTAAAATGAGTCAAAAGAAGGGCTGAGCCCCGGTGGCATAGTGGTTGTGCGCGGGACTGCGGCCCACTGGGATGGAGGTTCAATTCCAGCAGTGGGGCTGGGCCTCCTACTCCCACCACCGGAGAGCAGTGATGCCCAAAAAACAAACAAACAAAAAAAAGAGTCAAAAGAGAGATCAGATGATTAGGCATTACACTTTAACTACATCTTCCACAATCAACTTTAAAATGCTCTGTCTGATAACAAAATTACTTACATCCTTTGACTCTGAGCAGAGAAGATTCATTGTAGACCCTGCAATTGGATTTTGGGCTTCCACTGTCATCCATAGATTTTTGCAGGCTGTGTGTTCACCATTTAAGTTCTGATGCCATTCCTTCCTTCAGATCTGGATTTTGTGATTACTATCCTAGTATCCTTGGATCACGCAGGTTGCTGTGATTCTTCCATGTGAATGTCGTTGGCACCTCAGATGGTTACTTTGAAGACAAGCTTTTAAGGCCCCAGAAGCTATTCTTTCTGATAGCTGGGAACCATCTACTTTCTTCGTCACACTTTGTTATAGCACCCATATCTTCAGGGACCTCTTGATGAGGGTGAGCATCAAGCAGGACCATGTCATAGAATTAATTTTTCTTAGATTGGGTATATAGTTCATTGTAAGCAAAAAAAAAAAAAATCATTGTAAACCTCAAATCTATTCATATAACTATGATTTACATGTGCCTCTGGTTCATTTTTCTTGTTTTGTTTTGTTTTTTGGGCATCACTGCCCTCAGGTGGTGGGAGTAGGAGGCCCATCCTTTGCTCCGTGGAGCTGGAATCAAACCTCCATCCCAGTGGGCCGCAGTCCCGTGCACAACCACTATGCCACCAGGGCTCAGCCCCTACCTCTGGTTCATTTTTGAGGTAGCATTATAATTTTATGTTAAGAGAACATTTTCAACCATTCCCCTGGGACATAACATAATTCTTATTTAGCCAATCGTATAGAATTTAAAACACTATTGAGAAAAGGAAATTATACAAGTATAGGCCAGCTGTGAATCACAACCCATGGATTGCTGACTTGTTCTAATTAAACTCTTTTTTTGGGGGGGGGGGGCATCACTGCATCACTGCCCTCTGGTGGGAGTGGGAGGCCCAGTCTTGCTACTGGAGAGCTGCTGCTGGATTTGAACTGCCAAGTCAGTGGGCCGCAGTCCCACATTCAACCACTGTACCACTGGGGCTCAGGCCATGATTAAACTCTTAAGGAAATGGACACTATTGACACAAACAAGGGGAGTTGGTGATAGGTCAAAACTTTCAATAAAATTCATTCACCAAAAATAGAACCATACTTACCAGATTAATACATGTCATAATTAAGCAAGGAGGGCATTAAAATTGTAAATACATAGTAGTCCTGAGTCACCTCTCCTTAAGTGCCCTCAAGGCAAGAGATAGGACTCAGTAGGCAGCTTTTTTTGTTTGTTTTTTTAATTAGATACTAGTCCCTATGCAATACATATGTTTCCTTTTTGCCTCTGCTGCCAGGAAGCTCACAGTTGGCGCTCAATCGCAGTGATTATCCCTAGCCCAGAATTCTTTTCTTTTGTTTTGAACAGATAATTATTTCTTCTCCAACTCAGTCTCCTTTATGAAGCTCTTTAATCATTTTTTTTTGAGGATCCCTGGTAGTGTAGTAGTTATGAGTTGGGCTACTAACCTCAAAGTCTGTATTTCAAAACTACCAGTTGCTTCCAGGGATAAAGATGGGCCTTTTGATTTCCATAAAGAGTTCTAATCTTGGGGCTGAGCCCCGGTGGCATAGTGGTTGTGCGCGGGACTGCGGCCCACTGGGATGGAGGTTCAATTCCGGCTCCCAGAAGCAAAGGCTGGGCCTCCTACTCCCACCACCAGGGCAGTGATGCCTAAAAAAAAAAAAAAAAAAGAGAGTTCTAATCTTGAAAAACACAGGAGCAGCTCTCTGACCCCCTAGAGCATCACAAGGAATCAACATCAACTTGAAGGCAGTGAGTTGTCTTTATTTTTTTTTCCCTTGGAGTTTTCATCTTTTAAAAAATAATTACTTATGGGCTGAGCCCCGGTGGCGTAGTGGTTGTGCGCGGGACTGCGGCCCACTGGGATGGAGGTTCAATTCCAGCTCCCAGGAGCAAAGGCTGGGCCTCCTACTCCCACCACCAGGGCAGTGATGCCTAAAAATAAAATAAATAATAATAATAATTACTTATAACTCTGTCTTTTGTTGTAAGCTACCTTTAAGTCTTTTCTGGGAACAGGGAAAGCATGAGTAAAATGCATGAAACTAAAAAATCATACAGGTGCCTGCAAGCTTTGGCTAAATCAAGTCCTAGCTCCAGGGTAATCCGGGTTAGGCCGCCATCAAGAATCTAAGGTCCGCCCATCTTGTCTCATATACACCCCGTTTCCTCCCCTTCCTATTGCGTGCATGCCCCCAGTTCCTTCCCATCATGACTGTAGCACCTGTAGCACAACCCCTCCCTGTGGTGTATGTCCTTACCGGTAATTAGGGGGCTTGCATGTCCCCAAAAGATTTTAAAAGCCTTGGTTAGCAATAAGCCTCTCTCTCCATGTGGACCACCAAGCAGGGCTGAGGAGAGCATGCTGCCATGGTATGTGTCGGACTTCATTATTTCAATCTCTGTCCTCTCTCTCATCTTTTCTATGACTTTACTATAACCGGTTACTCCTTACCGCTGTACAATTGTCCCTACTGGGCCCGTGATGATATGTTAGGGGCTGGCTCCCCTGGCCCTGGCCCTGGCCCACGGTGACCCTGAAGGGCAGGGCAGAACTGCCCCTGTGAGTTTCAGAGACTAAGCCCTTGTGGGAGCAGAAAGCCTCGTCTTCATGGTTGCTGCTGCTGTCCCTGGGCCACCGGGGTCCATTTCCTGGCACCTGTCTGCCTCCCCCCCCCCACCCCCATGAGTTCCTGGAGGCAAGCTCCTGGGGTGTGTGTTAAAGCTGAGTGCTCGTCTCACTGATCTGAGCAAGCGGCTTAGCCTTTCTGAACCCCAGTGTTGTCTCGAGTAAGTGGGGATAATGAAATTTACCTCAACATTTTATTGTAAGTAAATTTATTAGCAATGGGTATTCCAGGATAATGACATTATGAATGATTCTTTTTATCTTTTTTTTTAATTACTATTATGGTCATGGTCTGTTTTTCCTATAATAAACATGAATTATTTATGCATAGTAAGCCACTTTTCAAAACGTGCTTTCTTCATAAAAGAAAATAGAAGCTTCAATGTATTGAGTGCTCGCCTACATTTTAGGCATTGTTTGAAGCACTTTACATACATTATAATCTCATTGAATATTCACAACAGTTCTCTGGGGAACATCGTCTTATCACTCTCATTTTATAAATGAGAAAACTAATGCTTCAGGAAGATGAGCTATTTGCGCCAGGGAGGTAGATCCAGGATTCAAAATTGTATGGTCTGACTCCAAAATCCATCTTCCTTCCTTGCTTCTCTGCCAAAAAGTGCTTTAAATCAGAGGAAAGTTTGTTGTAAGTAAATCTAAGCAGGGGATACAATTTGATAAGCACACATACACACTCTGCTGTTAAGTGCCATCACATGGACCCATGTGCAATAGAATGAAACACCACTCGGTCCTGAGCCTCTTCACCATCATTCCTTTGTTTGAACCATTGCTGCAGCAACTGTGGCAGTGCAGCTCATGGGGGGGGGGGGGGCTGCCTCTTTTCCTCTGCCCCTCCCTCCACTTCACCAAGCATGAAGTCCTCCTGAGGGACTGGCCTCTCCTGACAGGGGTCCAAAGTGCATGAGGCAAAGTCCCATCCTTCTTGCCTCTAAGGAGCATTCTGGCTCCATGTCTTCCAAGAGAGAGCTCTTTGCTCCTTCGGGCAGTCCATGGTACATTCAAGATTCTTTGCGAACACCGCAGTTCAAACGCATCGATTTTCATCAGTCTTCCTTTCTCCATGTCCAGCTTTCACATGCAGGGGAGGCAGTTGAAAGGATCATGGCTTGGGCCAGGCTTGCCTCAATAACCTCTTTGCTTTTCAACACTTTAAAAGAGGTCTGGGGTAGCAGATTCACTTGATGCAATGCATCCTTTGATCTCCACTGCTGCGTCCGTGAGCTTGATGCACAAATAACGATGCATGTCCAAACTGGTGAGATCTGCAGAAAGTCTGGTTCCTGGTTTTGCTATGAGTCCGCTGCTCTGTCAAAGGAGCCATGGTGGCACTGTTGGCTAAGTGGGTAAGTCTTGAACTGCTAACCACACGGTCGGTGACTTCAACCCACCAGATGCTCTGAGAGAGAGAGAGAGAGAGAGAGAGAGAGAGAGAGAGAGAGAGAGAGAAGGCTGTGTGATTCATAAAAATTTGCAGCCGCCAAAACCCCATGGCTGGTTATGATGAGTCCAAACTGACCCAATGGCAACAGGGTTTGTTTCCATTTTTCTTCAGTTATGGAAGACGTTAACTCACAGATGCTAACCCACCACTTGTGTGTCTATCAGTGTGTCATACGGCGTGGCTTGTGGGTGACGGTGATGCTGTGTGGAAGTTATGTCACAGGTATTTCTAGTGTGTGCAGGGTTACCTAGGTGAATAACTTTCTGTGGAGCTTCCGGAATAAGAAGAGACCATGGAGAAAGGAAGCATGATCAGATACTGGCAGTCTAATGAACAGAAACAGAACACTTACTGGAGGACGGGCCCCTCTGGTCCCAGGGCACTTGCAATGTCACCGAGGAGGAGCTGCTCTCGCAGAGTGGAGTTGAGCCTGGGATGGGAGTGGAGTCGAACTTGTGGCAGTGGAGCCTTCAGGATCTCCAGCTGCTGAGAGAGCACTACTCAAGATAAGCAGAAACAGCTGCCATAATCTGCTCACGCTCAGAACACAGAATGTGCAAAGGATGAAACCAGGGAAATCGGAAGTCATCAACAAATGATGTGGGATGCATGAAGATTAATATCTTAGGTCTTAGTGAGCTGAAATGGACTGGTGTTGGCCATTCTGAATTTGAAAATCATATGGTTTCCTTTGCCGGGAATAACACAATCAAGAGGGAAGGTGTGGCATGCATTGCCAGAAAAAGACATCCCGAAGCCCACCAGGAAGTGCAATGCTGTTTGTGACAGAGTTAAATCTATTCGCCTTCCAGGAAACCCAATCAGTGCAAAGGCTATTCAAATTTAAGCACCAACCACAAACACTAGTCATGAGGGCTGAGCCCTGGTGGTGTAGTGATTGTGTGTGGGATTGCAGCCCACAGGGTTGAAGGTTCGAATCCAGCAGCAGCTCTCCAGGAGCAAGACTGGGCTTCCTACTCCCACCAGGGCAGTGATCACACACACACACACACACACACACACACACACACACAAAAGCTAGTCATGGGACTGAGCCCTGGTGGCTTAATGGTTGTGCGCGGGACTGCAGCCCACTGGGTTGGAGGTTCAAATCCGGCAGCAAGGCTGGGCCTCCTACTCCCACCACCAGAGGGCCGTGATAACCTCCCCCCCCCCCAAAAAAAAAACAGCTAGTCATGAAAAAAACTGAAGTATTCTGCCAACGGCTTCAGTTGGAAATTGAGCAAACATGCAATCAAGATGCATTGATAACTCCTGGCCACTGGAATGCAAAAGGTGGAAACAAAGAGGAAGGGTCAATAGTTGGAAAATACGGATTTGGTGATAGAAATGAAGCTGGAGATCACATGACAGAATTTTGCAAAACCAACAACGTGCTCATAGTAAATACTGCCCTCTCTCATACATTTTTTCAACAGCACAAAACAACCGCTCATATGGACTTCTCCAGATTGATTACACAATCTGGAGATTGACTACATCTGTGGGAAGAGACAACGGAGAAGATCACTATCAGCAGTTAAAACCAGGCCAGGGGCTGACTGTGGACTGCTTATATATAAATTCAAGATAATGCTTAAGAAAATGAAAAGACGTCTACAAGAGTCAAATGATGGCTTTGAGACGATCACATCTGAATTTCTAGAACACCTCCAGGACAGATTCGATGCAGTGAATACTTATGACAGAAGCCCTGATGAGCTGCGGGGGAACATCAAGATGCTGATGACTGAAAAATCAAGAGGTCGTTAAAAAGACAGGAAAGAAAGAAAGAAACGAGCAAGTGGTATCAGAAGAGACTCTGACACTTGCTCTTATTCACAGAGCAGCGAAGGCAAATGGGGGAGATGATGAAATGAGAAAGTTGAATAGAACCCTGTCAAAGGGCAGCCGGAGGAGATAAATCCAAATAGTCTCATGAAATGTGCAAAGACGTGAAATTCAAAAATCAAAAGGGAAAAACAAGCTCAGCATACTTGAAATTGAAAGAACTCAGGAAAAAAATTCAAGCCTCAGGTTGAAATCTCGAAAGATTCTATGGGCACAATGCTGAAGGAGGCAGAAAGTATCAAGAAACAAGGAAAAGAATACACAGTCACTGTATCCAAAAGGAGTGACATTCCACTATTTCAGGAGGTCAAATATAAACAAGAACCAATGATGCTATATATATATAATACAAATCCAATGGGGCTGATGAAAGAAGTTCAAGCAGCACTGAATGTGTAAGTCAAAAACAAGGCTCCAGGAATTGATGGAACACCCATGGAAATGTTTCCACAAGCTGATGAAGCACTGGAAACACCCACTCATGTATGCCAGGAAACTGGAAGACAGCTATTTGGCCAACGGACTGGGAGAGATCCATATTTGTACCCACTCGAAAGAAAGGTGACCCAACAGAATGCTCCCACTATAGACAATATCATGATGTCATATGTAAGTAACATTTTTCTAAAGATCATCCACCACCAATTACGGCACTACAGTGACAGGGAGCTGACTGAGGTTCTCGCCAGATTCAGGAGAGGATGTGGAACAAGGGAAATCAGTGCTGTCAGAAGGATCTTGGCTGAAAGCAGAGAATACCAGAAAGATGTTTTACTGGCTATCCGACTGTGTGGTTGATAATAAACGATGAATAACCTTGAGAAGAATGGGAATTCCAGGACGCTTCATTGTGCTCCTGGGGAACGTGTACAGGGGTCAAGAGGCAGTTGTGGCATGTCTATCTAGATAAGATCGGCAGGATAAATAACTCAGAGATGAAAAGAATGGGATCAATGGTTCAGGAAGGAGGGTGGAATATGGAGGGGGAGGTGGGAGAAAGGAAGGGGAGGGAGGACCAACTGCAGGGGCAAGTATACAAGTAAACTAATGTCAATGGAAGAAGGGTCGTAGGATGACCAGTAGGGCTCAGTCAAGGGCAATGTAGCAGCGAGGAATTACCAAACCCGAATGAAGACTGAACACGATGGCATGATGGTGGGACAACTTGCAAAGTGACCAGACTTTAACATTGGTTAAGCCGGACACCATTGACCGGGGTGGGGGTAGGGGGTAGAGGGGGTATATTCCCTTCCTGTTCTCCCGCTGTTCCTTAGCTTCTTGTGCATTTTCTCTGAAAATCGGAACTTTTTAAAAACGCCGGCAGGTGGAAAAAATTGTTTGAAATCGGGACTGTCCCAACAAAAGCAGGACGTCTGGTCACTTTAGACAAGAGGGAAGTAAAAAGGAAGTAATAAAGGACATTTATAAAGGTATATATATATATATATATATATATATATATATATATACACACACACACACACACACACACACACACACATACATACAGTGAGAGGGGTATAGAGCTATGTACTCATATCTTTATGTTAAGAATTAAGGCAGCAGATGGACATTGGACCTTGACTCAAGTACTTCCTTAACACAAGAACACTGTTCTAACAATCCAACATTCCATGATGGTCACCTTCCCAACAGAATTGCTGAAGACAAAATGGGTCCATAAGCAAATGTGGTGAAGAAAGCTGATGGTGTCTGGTTATTAAAACATATAGCGGGCTGAGTCCCAGTGGCGTAGTGGTTGTGTGCGGGACTGCAGCCCACTGGGTTAGTGGTTCAAATCAAGCAGCAGCTCTCCAGGAGCAAGGCTGGGCCTCCCACTCCCACCAGCGGACAGTGATGCCCCCCCCAAAAAAGGAAATGATGATGGCAACATATGTACAAATGTGCTTGATACAATGAATGGATGTTTGGATTGTGATAAGAGCTGTAAGAGTCCCCAATGTAATGATAAAATACATATATATTTTTTAAAAGAGGCAGTTTTGAGAATAGAACAAAGATATACTGCATGGTTTAAAATAAGGAAAGATTCCTTGGGGTCAGTAATAAGAGTGGAGCTTCCGGGTGGGTGGAGGGAAGGTGGGGTAGAGAGGGGGAGCCAACCTCAAGGACCTACACATAACTTCTTATCGGGAGGACAGACATTGGAGGAGTGGGCAAGGGGAGACACCGGGCAGTGTAGGTTATGACAAAACAATAATAATTTATAAAGTGTTGCAGGTTGGTGGGGGAGGAGCAAGAATGGAGGGGGAAAGATGAGAAGCTGATGTCAAGGGTTCAATTGGAAGAGTGGATGTTTGGAGAATGATGACGGCAGCAGGCACGCGAACATGCATGGCGCAATATATGTATATTTATGTATTGTGAAAAACGATGTATGAGCCCCCAATAAAATGATTTTAAAGTAATAATAATAATAAAAATAATAAAAATCAGGAAAGATGTGAAGATATGTATTCTCTCCTCATATTTGTTCAATCTATATGCTCAGCAAATCATCATAAAAGCTGAATTATTTGAAGAAGAATGTGGCATTTGGTTTAGTGGAAGACTCATTAACAATCTGAAATATGCAGGTGACACAACCTTGCTTTCTGAAAGCGAGGAGGAAGACTTGAAGCACGTGCTGATGAAGATCAAAGTTATAGCCTTCAGAATGGATTTGCAACTCAATGTCAAGAAGACATTGACTCTGGCCCACTGGGTTGGAGGTTCAAATCCAGCAGCAGCTCTCCAGGAGCAAGGCTGGGTCTCCGACTCCCACCACCAGGGCAGTGATGCCTTCCCCCCCCCCCAAAAAAAAAAAAAAAAGAAGACTCAAATTCTCACAACTGGACCAAAAGTAACATCAGGGTAAACAGAGAAAAGGTTGAAGTTGTCAAGGATTTCCTCTTCTGATCCACAATCAATGCCATGGAAGCAGCAGTTAGGAAATCAAAAGACATATTAGGTAACTCTGTTGCACAAGGCCTCTTTGGAGCAGTGAAAAGCGAGCGGGGAGGTTTCTTTGATGCTAGAGGGGGCACCAACCCAAGCCATTGTATTTCCCATGACCTCAGATGCATGTGAAGGTTGGTCATTGGATCAGGAAGACGGGTTTGAATTGTGGTGCCGGAGAAGCCTGTTCAAAGACATGCTGAACGAGTCCACCTTGGAAGAAGTCAGGTCAAAGTCGCTTCTTATTGGTAAGGGTGGTGAGACTTCACAGCTTCGGCCTCCTGTCAGGAGGGACCACTCTCGGTAAAGGGAGGGGCGGAGTGACTGACCAGGTGGCTGCAACGCTGCGCTCGGGCGTAGGGACACTTGAGAGGCTGGAGCAGGACGGGCTGTGCTTCCGCCTCGTGCAGAGGGTCACTCCAGGTCAGGGCTGCCTTGATGGCACCTAAGAAGAATGTCAAAGGATGTTACCACGGGGGTGGGGGGGTCTGAATGACAGGTCTCGTGGAACCACCCTGCCCGCTTACAACTTTTTTGTAAGCCTATAATTAGTTCCAGATAAAAAATGAAATTAAAGAGCTCACGGTAAGAATTATCTGAGTTATTGTGACCAGCACAGTGCTTCGACACCACCGGTGTTCCAGAGCAAGGAGTTCCTTTCCTCCCCATGCTGATGTGGGGGTAGCCAGCCCCCCACAACTAATCATGGGTTTGGTAGGCACAATCTTACGGTTAAGAACAGGTCATTGAATTTTCCCATGAACTTTTTTAAGCCCCCTCCTATTATCTGGTTGAAATTCTGCATTTATTAGCCCTACTGATGATTGCCTTTGATTTTTACATCATTAGTATGTTCATTAAAAATGTAAACTAAAAAATGTTAACAAATAGGAATTTATGAAAGAGAGTGCCTCCATATCTTATCACACCATTTCCAAAAAGGGCTTTATGCTTCTCCCATAAAATTTGAATTGTGTACATTGATCTTTTTAACTTGTATTTTAAAGAGAAACTGGTCTTTGAAAACAAAATTATAGACATTCTTAATAACCCTTTTGTTTTCTAATGTCAGTTTCTCTTTAAAATTGCTTTTTTTCCCTTTTGACTTTGTGGACCACTTAAAATTCAATTTTGCACTCAGTTAACAGATAGAAAATAACCAACCTGAACTTGGTTTCTTTATTGAGGTGTGCCATTGACTAAATGGATAAACAAGAACGTTAGAAGACAGATGAACCGTGTACCTGGTTTTAAAATGACACACTGTAGCAGATCACAATCCTTTTAACATGAGCCGTGCTTTATCATTCTGAAAACTTAGGATACAGTTTACTCATATCATGGGTCTCTCCCGGAAAGAAAAGTAGATGCTAAAGGTTTTGTGTATGGTAATTAGCTGAAACAGATAGTGTTTTGGAGAACAATACAACTAGTTTTTTGGATTAAGGATGGGAAACTTGAGTTTTTTTTAAGTTAAACATAAAAAGTTTGCATGTTTTACACATTTTTAATATTCATAGCTTTTTTCCCACATAAAAGTGCCAGATACTGTTTTGCGTTTTGATGGAATTTTTGTATGTTATTTCTATCATGCTTACTTTGAGTGTAATGTCTATTAATGTAAATTATATTTTGTTTGTTTTTTGGTCATCACTGCCCTTCTATTTATTTATTTATTTATTTATTTTGGCATCCCTGCTCTCCGGTGGTGGGAGGAGGAGGCCCAGCCCCACTGCTGGAATTGAACCTCCGTCCCAGTGGGCCTCAGTCCCGCGCACAACCACTACGCCACCGGGGCTCAGCCTATATTTAGTTTTATACTTTAATTTTCACTAGTTTTGCTTCTAGACAAAAGGCAAAATAAACTTTTCATTTTAAAGGGAAAAAAAGAAAAAGAAAGATGACAGTACAGTCATAGAGAAATGGGAGAGAGGAGAGAGAGACTCAAGTAAAGAAGTCAGACACACGTCATGTTAGCGTGCTCACCTCAGCTCCTCTTGGGGGTGCACGTGGAGGCGGGGGATGAGGGGATAGGAGAGAGCTCTGGAGAGGTTTTATTTCTAACAAAAGGTTATATATCTTTGGGTCATGCACGCCCTCGGATTGTAGATAACAACCATAGGAAGGGGCTGTGATATAGGCAGTACAAGCAATAGGAGGGGGTGTCCTAAGGATGTACATGTAACAAATAGGAAAGGGAGGAAATAGGGGTACATATGCAGCAAGATCGACCAACCTAGACTCAATAGAGTAGCCTGACCTTAGTCATCCTTGAGTGGTCCCGGGTTTGGGCTCGGGCACTCCTTCCAGGGAACACTATCAGAAGGGAGTGGGCCCTCCTTCGGGTGAGTCAGCTCATACAGTCTGGTTGCTCTATCCCTAGGGAGAATAACCTCTGACCTACTTTCGTTGACCTCCTGGTGTAGCTAGCAGTGCCCTGGGTTTGGCATATATTCGAGGTGGACAACTTGGGAGAAATCTTTCTGTACCCCACAATGCTGGAAGGGTCTCTTTTTTCTCACTCTAGAATAATACTGGTCCCTCGTGTGTACCAGGCCACCACCCACATTACCTCACTGAAGGAAGCCTGGGACGTGGGTCCCTTTCTCCTTTGAATTTGTATATAAGAACATCAGGATTCAGTTAAATTAAGTGAGCTCTCTTTCTATGCCTCCACACTCCCCCCCTCCCCACCCTACCCCCCCATGGCTAGAATGTGAGCAGGCACGAGGTTACATGGAGTCAGTCTGGTATTCCTGACCTGGCCATGCACCCGTCTCAGGGCACTGCGGAAAGGTATGTCTCACCAGGACCTTGCAAATCATTTACCCCAACTCCCTCCATTTATTGCTAGGGAAACTCAAGACGGAGGGGAGGAGCGTGTTCAAGAACACTCTGTAAATCTGTGACTAAGTCAGGATGGCAGGCCAGTCTTTGAACCCCAGGCCGTGCTTCTCCCCCCCCACCTGCCCCCGCACCCACACCTGTTCCTGACCCTCATTCATCTGCCTCGAGCAGCACTGCCCCCTCCCCCAAGCCCAGGAGGCAGGTGTGGAGGGGGTGGTGGCATGGGGGCCTTCTGCTGAAGGCAGCCTGGGGGGCAGGATGGTTGGAGTCACAGAGCAGGGGAGTGCAGATGCTTTGATGGGGGATGGGAAGTGCAGGCTAAGTTAGGGCTCCCCAACCCCATGGTCTCAATGGAGTGGCTAACACCTTCTTAGATGGGACGGGTCATGGGGTGTACCTGTCCTCTCAGGTCCCAGGTCAGTTCATTTTCCTTCTGGGGCTGAAACCAACTCCCCCCTCCCGCACTTCCCCTCCCCTTCCTGGAGCAAGAAGGTATAATGGTATATAAAGGTATAAAACCGCAAACTCCTGCCAACGAGCCATGGCCTTGTGTCAGTTTAGAACACAAGTGGGTGGGAAGGCCTCGTCAGGCTCCCATCTCTCAGGCCACCCTACCACCAAATCCAGTGGGGATTTTGACCCCCATCAGAGAAGCACGACTGACTCCCCCTTCCCCATTTCCCGGTGACGCCCTCACCTCTCCAGGTTAATCACTGGTGGGCAGCTTCAGGGCACCTCTCTACTCTCTCTCCATCTTGGCACCCTGACTGGTAGATTTCAGAGGAAAACGCTAAACGCTGGGAGTGCCCCCCCCCCCCCCCCGCCATCCCAGCGTTTGGGGCAGGAGCTCCCTCGTGCGGCCTGCAGGAGAAGTGCAGCTCCCCTCAATTTCCCCACCCCTTCTGAGCTCTCAGGGAACAAATCTGCGGAGCTCCACCAAGTGCCAGGTACCAAGTGCCAGGTGCTGCGGCTCTCGGGACGGCGGCGACCACAGATAAGATACCTGTTCTCAGCGCGTATGCGTAGGTGGCAGACAATACAAGATAAACAAATACACGAGGCGGTCACTAGTGGAGACAATGGTTGTTAGGTGCGTTTGCCTCTTAGTCTGAGGAACTAGGAAAATAATAAAACAGAGGAAAGTATCAGAGTATGACTCACAGGAGAAACGTAGGAGAGAATGGATAAGGAAGGTTTCCTTCAGTGAATGACCCCTGAGATGGGATCTAGAGGACTGGGAGTTAGTCATGTAAAGACTGGGCCAAAAACATGTCCTCTTGTGGAAAAGGCTGCTGAAAAAAAGACCCTTAGGCGGGAACTGACTTTCCCTAACCAGGGGAAGCCCAGTGTGCCTAGGAAGGAATGAGCAAGGGAGAATGGTGTGGTTTTGTGGGCCAAGATAAGCGGTAGACGTGTCTTCCAGCGGTGGTTGGTTGATTGGAGAGGGTTCCGGCTCATGGCGACCCCATGTGTTACAGGGTGGAACTGCGCCTTAAGGCTTTCTTGTCTGTGATCTCAGTGGAGGCGGATCAGCAGCGCTTTGTTCCTTTGTGCATCCGCGTAGGTTCAACCCACCAATCTTTGGGTTAGCAATCGATGGCGACCCATTTGTATCATGTGGGTCCTGGGAATGATGGAGATGGAACGAGTGACAGTTGAGCAAAAGGGTGCTGTGGCTTGGTTTGGCTGCTGGAGGGAGGAAGGACTTTCAAGGGACAGGAGGAAGAGTTGAATCAGGAAAATGATTGCAAGAGACTCGAAGGGTTTTGAAATAAGTCCGATGAGAAATGTGGACAATTTGAAGGAGGGTAGTAGTCCTCTTGGCCATGTGGTTGGATCCTGGGTAGATTTTGAAGGGTTTGCTCAATTAGCTAGGGAACCCTTCCATCTTCAATGGGGCAGGGGGCGACTGAGTCAAAGACACCGCTGAGTTGGGGAGTGATCGGGTGTTGCTGGACCCAGGAGTTTAAGACCCAGACGCTGTGTTCATCAGCAATAGTCTTGGCTTTCTGACACTGGGTGGGCAGGGGCTCACTCAGCTGTCTCCCTTTCATGCCTGGCTTCCATGGAGCTAGTTATTGATTCGGTCCTTGTTTGTCTAGATGGGTGTGTCCATGACCCCCAGGGTATGTTAGTGACACCCCAAACAGTCCTGCATATTTTTTGTTTGTATATGACACAAGGCAGGGAGCAGCACAATCTGGGGGTATCAGCCCACACACGCAGGTCAGCCACTTAACTCCTGTTTACACACAACACAGTGGGGTCATACGGACCCACAAGGGAATACACACACATCTTGGCCCCAAGTTGGGCATTTCAGGAGAGCCTGGGAAAGACCAGACTGACCTTACCAACACCCTGGTGGTGGGGGTTGAGGAAGTAGGTGGTAGGGAGGAGGAGAGGACCTGGTCTGCTCTGGAATCAGCAGGCTTTACCTCGTTCATGCCGTTCAGTGGTGAGAGATGGATTATAAATTGGGCCAACCAGAGTGCTCCTGGTTCCAGAACCCAGGATTGCCCTGGTCCCACGATTCTGTGTAAACCTCACCAACATGAAGCTGCCAGGCCAAGAGGAATTTGAAGCCCCCTCTGCTTCTGAAAATGCCCCTGCAGAACAGCTGGATAATAGCACTGGCTCAGAGGGGCCCCCAGATACAGGCAGCAGGGAACTGGGGGTTCCCAAGGACCCTGTGCTCTTCATTCAGCTGAATGAGCTGCTGGGCTGGCCTCAGGCTCTGGAGTGGAGGGAGACAGGCAGGTGAGGGGGACGCAGGTCAGCTTGGTGGATGGGGTTCTTCTCTTTGACCGGCAGGGCCTTCTTCCTCATCCCTAGCTTCTTTTGTCTCTACACACACACCCCACGGGGTGTCTCTCGGTGTTTTCTTGTTTCAAAGCCGTCTCTGCAGTTTTGAGTTTCCCAAGACCCAAGATGACTACCCACTGGGTCCAAGACATACCCACTGCTCTATCTCTCTGGCTTCCCTGGGACCCCTTTCCTGGGCTTGGGAGTGTTGACTCAATGGATCCTGCTTACCCCCCTCCCCACAGGTGGGTGCTGTTTGAAGAGAAACTAGAGGTGGATGCCGGCCGGTGGAGCACCCCCCATGTACCCACCTTGGCGCTGCCCAGCCTCCAGAAACTGCGCAGCTTGCTGGCCCAGGGCCTTGTACTGCTGGACTGTCCAGCCCAAAGCCTTCTGGAGCTTGTAGGTATGAAGGAAACCTTTTCAGGGAGAACCTGGGTTGACATGTTGATCCTGCATAGTCTTGGGATCTTTGAGAGCCCACCCTGTTCCATCCTTTAAGGAGTCCTCAAACTACGGCCCAAGGGCCACATGCCACTCGCCGAGGACATTTATCTGGCCCGTCAGGTGTTTTTGCCACCTCTGCTGTCTTGCTTAGCAACCGATTCATTCTGGGCCCGCAGTGAATTTTTTCATAGTTTTGTTGTTGTTGTTGTTTTAACTATAGTCTGGCCCTCCAGCGATCTGAGGGACAGTGAACTGGCCCCATTTAAAAAGTTTGAGGACCCCTCCTTTGGATAGTCCACCTCTGTGCCAGGGTGGTGACAAAGCTGAGTGGAGAAGCAAGTTCACTAGGCCCTGCATTCCCTGGGACTCCCAGAGGGAAGGGGGCTTAAAGAAGAGGGGGTTGGGGGGGGGGTGCTCAGGAAGAGAGCTGAGCTGCGCATCTGTTCCCCAGAGCAGGTGACCAGAGTCCAGTCCCTGAGTCCAGAGCTGAGAGGGCAGCTGCAGGCTTTGCTGCTGCAGAGACCCAAGCACCATATCCAGACCACAGGCATTCGGCGCTGGCGAGGTGAGAGACCCTTTGGGGACAGGGGGGTAAGGGGACAGAGCTCCCTTCACTCAGCCCACAGCCCAGGACTCATGGGCAAGGGAAGGATGGGAATAATGGTGGTGGGAGAAGGATGGAGGGCCTGGAATGAAAGCAGTCGTGGCTCAGGCAAGAGGCATGCGTGGTGAGGCACCGTGCCGGGCCCCTTCCATCCTAATCTCAGTGAGCCCATTTCATGAGAAGAAAACGGAGGCCTGCCCAGACAGACGCAGGGTGTATCCCAGGTCACACAGCCTCTCCACGGCAGAGCTGGACTAGAAGCCCCAGCGGGTCCCCCCAGAGCCTGGGACCTGCGTTCATGGCTGCCTCATTCTGTCTTAACAGGGTCTCCCCACCCAAAGGAGGCTTCTCACGATGAAGAAGCCCCCCTGCAGGAACAGGTGGGCATAGCCAGGAGGAGGAGTCAGAGGTCAGCAGAGGCTCACCCTCGACTTGATCTCTCACCCATCAAGGTCCCCCTCCCCCAATAACCTCTCATCTTTTGTGTCCGCCCCACCCAGCGTCAGAACCCCCTGAGACAGAAGCTGCCTCCAGAGGCTGAGGCAGGGGCTGTGCTGGCCGGAGAGCTGGGTTTTCTGGAGCAGCCCCTGGGGGCCTTTGTGCGCTTGCGGGACCCCGTGGTGCTGGGGCCCCTTACCGAGGTGCCCCTCCCCAGCAGGTGAGCCTGTGGAGCGGAGGGTCGGGGTCCTGGTGGCCAGAAGAAAGGACTATGGCAGAGGAAGCGCGGAAAGCCTCTGGATCTGGTTGTCTGAGGGGCAGGGGCTGGTCCTCAAGGGTCTGTGGAGTGGGCGGGGACCTGAGCTGGATGGGTGGGAAGGGGAGGCGGGGCGCACCCAGTGTGTGCACACTTACAGGTGTGTCCTGTAGGAAAGTGTTCTCTCATCCTCTCTGGAGGCCCGTTACCTCCTCAGGTTTTTCTGCCTCCTGCTCGGGCCCCCGATGCTGGGAAGGGGCTACCATGAGGTGGGCCGGGCGGCTGCAATCCTCCTCAGTGACCCGGTGAGTGGGGGGCAGGCAGACAGGCGTGTGTGTGTGTGTGTGTGTGTGTGAGAGAGAGAGAGAGAGAGAGAGAGAGAGAGAGAGAGAGAGAGAGAGAAAGGGGTGTGTGTGTCCTTTGTCTCAGTGACCCTCATGCAGTCAGAGGCTGGCTGTGACCTCTGTGTCTGAGCCTGAGGACTGAAAGTCCCTTGGTCGCCATGGCAGCCCTGGCTCAGCAAAAGGGTGAATGAGCCGAGAATGCCCGCGCAGGCAGAGCGAGGGCTTGAGAGGCTTGTCGGCCTCCGGGGCCTGGTTCCAAGACCGTGCATTGAGCGCCCAGCCGGGTGCGCCCCTCTCTCTCCCCAGCATTTCCAGCGCTCAGCGCGGCGGGCCTGCAGCCACCACGACCTTCTGGCAGCCTTGGACGCCTTCCTCGAGGAGGTGACAGTGCTCCCCCCAGGTCGGTGGGACCCGACCACCCGGATCCCACCCCCCAAACGCCTGCCCTCTCAGCAAAAAAGGTACCCAGCTTAGGGTTATTTTGTTTATTTGTTTGTTTGGGATGTATATATGAAATCCAGGTTGAGTAAAACTATGGATTTCTTAAGAACGACGGAAGGGGAGGCAGGGGTGTGGCGGGGTGCTAATCGCAAGGAGAACAAGAAAGAAGAGAGTGTTCTGGAATCGACTGCGATGATGACTGCCCCGCTCTTTTTAAGATGGTTAAACTGCTGAGTGGGAAGTTACGTGCGAAAGCCGTAACATTTTACATTTTGAGAGATGCGGCAAAGGCACCGGGGGGCATCATCCCACTCTCCCCGGCTGAGGCCCAGGTCCTGGGTCGAGCTCCACTGTGGAGGGACCTTCAGGAAATGAATGTCGGGGACCGCAGTCCGGCCCCTGGCTGCTTCTGCTCCACGGAGACCTCGAGAAAGTTCTCTGGGGAGGCGGGGCTTCCCGGCTGTAAACCGCCCAAACTCACTGCCCGTGAGTCTCTTCTGACGCACCACGACCCCCAGCTGCTCCCAACGTGGTGATCCTTACGGGAGCGGGGTGCTGGTGAAAAAGGAGGTCAAGCGCTGGGCAGCTAGCCCTAGGGTGGGCGGTTCAAACCCACGGGCCGCTTGGGGGAGAAAGATGGGGCCGTCTGTTCCCATGGGTAAGAAGGACACGCGTGGCCCGGTCGCCCTCCTTGATGGGAAGCCAGGTCTCCGCTGTGCGGTCACAGACACAGGCCTCGCCAGCCACCAGGGGAGAGAGTGGGGCGTCAGGAACTCAGGCGCCGCGTCTCAGACTGGTTTGAGACCCTCCACCTACTTGGGTTCTCCATTCTGCTCAGATCCCTCTCGCAGCTCTGCGGGGTGAAGGACCCCTCCGTCCCTTGCGGGGCTCCAGCTGAGGACAGGCACGGCGGGGGGCCGCACACGCCCGACCCAGAGTTACAGCGGACTGGCAGGTGAGGCGAGCGGGGTGCGCGCCCCGCGCTGGACTCCCGGAGGCGGGTGGAGTCCCAGGGGATCAGAGGTGGGCGCGCTCAGGGTGGGAGGGGCTCACCCGGGGACAGGAAAAGGCTGATGGGGCCATGGGACGTGGGCGCCTGGGTCTCTGACACTCCACCCCCCCGTGGGCGGGAGGCTGTTCGGTGGCCTTGTGCAGGACGTGCGCCGGAAGGCCTCGTGGTATCCTAGCGATTTCTCGGACGCCCTGCACCTGCAGTGCGTTTCTGCGGTCCTCTACATCTACCTGGCCACCGTGACCAACGCCATCACTTTTGGAGGGCTGCTGGGAGATGCCACCGATGGGGCCCAGGTGGGTGGAGCTGCCCGGGGGGCGACGCGTGGTTTGGGGGGGGGGGGCCTCCTGTGCAGAGCCGAGTCCATGTTGGCTTCCAGGGGGTTCTGGAGAGCTTCCTAGGCACAGCGGTGGCCGGAGCGGCCTTCTGCCTGATGGCGGGCCAGCCCCTCACCATCCTCAGCAGCACTGGGCCAGTGCTGGTCTTTGAGCGCCTGCTGTACTCCTTCAGCAGGTAAGAGGGCTCCCTCACCTCCCCAGACCTCCGCTAGCTCACCGTCGGCCTAGTCCTGGCTGGGCCAATAGGGGTGGGTGGGCGCTGTGTACTTGGCTGGAAGGGCGCCTAACCTGGGTTGACCGAGAGTGGCACAGCCCTGCTGAGCCCTGCCCCTCTCGTGCCCTGCAGAGACCACGGCCTGGACTACCTGCCCTTCCGTCTGTGGGTGGGTATCTGGGTGGCCGCCTTTTGCCTGGTGCTGGTGGCCACGGAAGCCAGTGTGCTAGTCCAATACTTTACCCGCTTCACCGAGGAAGGCTTCTGTGCCCTCATCAGCCTCATCTTCATCTACGATTCCGTGGGCAGAATGCTGAACCTGGCCCAGGCCTACCCCATCCGAAGGCCCAGCCCTGCCCTGGAAGGGGCCCCAGCTGCCTATGGCTGCCTCTGCGAGTTCCTGGGTCCAGGAGGTGGGTGATGGGGGCTTGGCCAGGTGAGAGGAGGGGCCCTTCCTGGGGGTCCCTGGTTCCTTAGGGGACCCCTGGCCAGCAGGGACTCCCACCTGGGTTCTGCATCAGTTCAAAACGGAGACAAGGGAGGAGCAGATGGAGGCCCAGGAACTCCTTATTCCCCGCAGCATTGTAGGAGACCAGCGGCCACATGTCTCAATCCTAACGGTAAAGCCAAAAGTAAACAGATGTCCCACTCAGTCAGGAGCCCTGGTGGCAGGCTGGGCAACTACCCAGATGCCAACCAAAAGGTCAGTGGTTTGAACCCACGCGCTTCTCCATGAGAGAAAAAATGCAGGAGTCGGCTTCTGTAGAGTGCTATTCGGGAAAGCCTATGGGTGGTGCTGCTCACCGACAGGCTCACTAGGAAATGGGACCCACTGGGGAACACATAGCGAAGTCCACCCAGTTATGGCAGCGCTGGGTAGAGATAGTCTCGCCCCAAAGAAACTGAGTCAAATGCACACCGTGGGCAGCTTACTCCCCAGAGGTGGGGGTGGGGTGGGGGTTGGAAGGACCTGGATCAGGTCCACCAACTTCTCCCAGAGTGGCTTGATGCCTTAACCTTGGAACAATAGACGTGGGGAAGAACCGTTCCCTCCAACCCGTGCCACCCTCTGTGCGAGGCATAATCAAGGCCAGGTCTGGCCCAGGTCTGGTCATCGAGTTGATTTTGACTCACAGGGATCCAAAGGGCAGAACTGCCCCCTGTGAGTTTCTCTAAGACTAATTCTTTACTGGAATAGAAAGCCATTTCTTTCTCCTGGTGGTTTCAGACAGCTAACCTTGTGGTTAGCAGCCCAGTGCATAGTCACGACACACCACCAGGGCTCCTACCCTGGAAGAAACACCCAGGTTTGTCAATCTAACAAGCCCATGGGCATATTCTTTCATCAAATATTTGCTGGGCAGCCGCTCTGCTATGTCTCATGCAAGATGCCAGGGATCTAGCTGGGCAGAGGATCAGAGAGGGTGGGCCACAGGGGAATGTTCCGAGGATCACAGACTTGGGAGCAATGGGATCAGCAGACAGATGAATCAGTGCGAAGAACCGTTTGGTTCTGATTCATCTGGTCCGCTCAGATTAGGCTCCTGGGAAACTTGAGCAGGTTCCCAGGGCAGGAGATCTGTACTTGAATTCTTCTCTACTTCCAGGAAATGAATCTCAATGGCAAAAGATGAGGTCAAAGGGCACTGATGACATCATAGGCGTGGTGAGAGTCTGGGAAGGGTGGAGGACTGAGAGTTCGGTGGTTCCTGAAATTTCCTAGCCTGTCGTCACTGAGGTTCAGACATTCCTCTGGCTGGAGACCTCCCGCCCTAGGCTCTTAGCATCTCAGCGGGGACACTCCACGATCCTGACCATCCTGGTCACCCCTCTCTACAGGACCTGGGCCTAGTCAATGTCTCACTGGTGCCCCCACCTGAGTGTGTCCAGAGGGGAGGCCACCCTCGTGGCCCTGACTGTCATACGGTCCCAGACATCACCTTCTTTTCCCTCCTCCTCTTCCTTACGTCATTCCTCTTTGCCACCGCCCTCAAGCAGATCAAGACCAGCCGCTTCTTTCCCACTGTGGTGAGTGCTCCCTTTGCCTGATGGCAGGGGAGGCCAGGCTCCCTGCCTTGGGCCATCTCTGCAGATGAGCAAGGGGGAATGAGGGAAGGGAACGGTGAACCCAACACTGGCCAAGTGTCCATCCTGTGGCCAGGCACGCAAGGTACTCAGCGACTTCGCCTCAGTTTTGGCCATCCTGCTGGGCTGTGGCCTTGACGCCTTCCTGGGCCTGGCCACACCGAAGCTCGTGGTGCCCCAAGAGTTCAAGGTAAGAGCTGGAATTAGAGGGGCGGGCAGAGGGAGAAGCAGGACCGGAAGTCAGGGCCCTTGGAGAAGAGGCAGATGCCATTACTCTTCCACTCCTACAAGCTGTGGCTTCCTCACTTGTGATGTATGAAGAATAGTCATCTCGGCCTCCCACGGGGTTGTGCAGACGGGATGAGGTGCTGTACCTGCCACAGGGAGTACAGAACACACCTAAGTAGAGTTCAGAGGCTGAGAGCCCGGGACTAGTCAGCTGACCCTGGAGTTGACTTCTGGCTTAGTCATGTGATCTTAGACAAGTTCATCTGTATTTCTGGGCTTCGATTTCTTCATCTATAAAATGGAAATTGTAACTGGAAATTGTAACTCCTGGGCAGTTTTGAGATTTACAGAAGACCATAGTGGAGAGCACTTTCCATAGAACCTTCCCCATACCAAGTCCTCAAGAGAGGGCAGACTTTGATTGCTATGGGTCCTTATCAGTCCTGGCCTGGGCCTACCTATTTCACTACTCCCCCCTCTCTTCCTGGTCACCCTGTCACGGGCTCTGATCACCTGAAGCTCTGGCTAGCACCCCTTCCACACACCATGCGCAGGACAGGGCTGAGCACTGATCCCCAGACTTGGCTTCCCCTACAGCCTCCTTCAGGACAGGAGAGCATGGGGGAAGCCTCGGGGCTCAGAACCAGAGGCAGCAACTGGATCCTACCCCGACACTGACGCTTATAATCAGAGCAGATATTGGAGACACACCCAACCCTGCCTGTGCCCCAGACCAAGGCAGGTCTGAGCCTGGGTTGCTCCACCCTGGATTGGAGGGGTTGCCCAGGGAGGTCTCTGTATGGGCCAAGTGTGGGCAGGCCACTTTCTCTTCCTCCTCCTCACTCTCCAGGAAAGGAGAGATCTTGAGCCCCTGGTTCCAGCCCAGTCCCCAGATTATTCCTCTTCCTTCAGCCCTCTTTCAGGGTTGAATTCTTGGCACTAAGCATGCATGCCCACACGCGTGCATGCACACACACACTTGTGCTGCTCCCGTGTCTTGTGAGGGGTGGGCTGCCAGAGCTGACGTGTGGGGGTGAGGCACTCTGTAGGAGACTCTCTCCTGCCACGGGATGCTCTCTCCCCAGCCCACCCTCTCGGGGCGTGGCTGGCTGGTGTCACCCTTCAGAGGCAACCCCTGGTGGCTCAGCTTGGTGGCAGTCCTGCCTGCCCTGCTGCTTTCGATCCTCATCTTCATGGACCAGCAGATCACAGCCGTCATCCTCCACCGGGCCGAGTATCGACTGCAGGTGAGGTCTCGACTCTTAGCCCCAGGGGCAGAAGCCCCAGGGTGGGGGTCCTGGCACCCACTCAACCACACCAGAAGGCCGAGGACCCGGGCTGGGGCTAGGTTCTTCCTGATTTCCTTCCCCACTGACCTGTAGAAGGGGGCCGGCTTCCACTTGGACCTCTTCTGTGTGGCTGTGTTGCTGCTGCTCACCTCGGCTCTGGGGCTCCCCTGGTATGTCTCAGCCACAGTCATCTCTCTGGCCCACATGGACAGTCTGCGTCGAGAAAGCAGAGCCTGTGCCCCTGGAGAGCCGCCCCGCTTCCTGGGTATCAGGTGAGGCTGGCATTCTCCTGCAGTGAGAGGTGGGCTGGTTAGTGGGGCACAAGGCAGTCATCTAGGCAGCTGGTGGATCCCTGCCTGGACACAAGCGTGGCATTGGGAGGCAGAGGTGGGCCGAGTCAGATCTCCCCCATCGTCCCTCTTCTCCTGGGTCCGGCCTTGGGGGTTGTGGAGGATGGTCCAAAAGGCATCATCGCAGTAAGGGAGGAAGCAGCCAGGCTTGTGGTGGACGGCGAGGCTCCACTTAGTCCCTGGAGTGTGCAGTGCTTTGGGGTCAGTACTGGGGAAGCCTAGACACACACAGTGTTGCCACCAGTGGAATTCACAGTCTACCGGGTATGGAATCAGCTTTGTAAACTGTGAGCGAGGAGTCTTTTTAAAAAGTCATTTTATTGGGGCTCCTACAATTCTTATCACAATCCATTGTATCGAGCACATTTGTTGCCTTTATCATTCTCAAAATATTCTCTTTCTACTTGAGCCCTTGGTATGAGTTCCTCATTCTTTTTTCCCCCTTGAGAGAGGAGTCTTTACCAGCCAATTTCCCACCAAAATAAAAGCCAGCAATAAGGAGCCTAGGTTGCGCCTAGGGAGAAGCCTGGGACTCCCATACTGACGTGCCCTGCTCAGTCCTGCCCACCAATTCTTCACCCCCAGCTAAGGTCCTCTCCTTTCCAGGCCATCGTGGGAAGGAATCCTTCAGTTCCCCCATTGCCAGTATCTGTAGGGGGGTTAGGTGCCCAGGGCTCTGGCTAACGACCCCGTCTCCCCGCAGGGAGCAGAGGCTGACAGGCTTGATTGTGTTCCTTCTCACAGGCGTCTCCATCTTCCTGGCACCTGTGCTCAAGGTACCTTTGTCAGACAGGCCTGGGTCAGGGTCAGGGTCAGGGCGTGATCACGGCCACCCTGGCAGGGACTGACACTTGCTGTAGACCAGGCAGGATGTTCCATGTCCTCCGCATGTGCTTTCCTTTCCTTTCCCCACTCACTCTGGGAGGCACTGCTTGACCAAGGAGGAACCTGCCAGTGAAGGAGGCCAAGGAACGTGACCGAGCCTCCTGAGAGGGCCAGTTTTTGAACGCCGCTCTAGCTGAAAGCCCAGCCCTTCTCCAGGGTTGTCTTATCATTTTGTTTTTTCTCCCCCCACAAACTGGAGCAGGGCCACCACCATCACCACCACCCTCGAGGGTCCAAGCATAGCCTTGTCCCAGGCCCTCAACAAGCTCTCAGTCTGAACAAGGTATCCCAGAAAGATATGGAGGCAAGCCCTCTCACTTGTCCCGTGCCCGATGCTCATAGACTCGGCTCGGTACCTGGGAGGAAGAGGGTGCCCCAAAGGAACATGCTTGTGCCACCACCCCCATCCACCACAGCCACCATTCCGTAAAAAGAGCAGACCTAGCCTGGGTGGCGAGCAGGCCAGGGGTGTGTGGAGTCTGATGACGGGAGGTACGGGGAAGGAAAGGTCACAGCTGGTGAGAGTGGAGTCGTCCAAAGAGCCAGATGGACCGGATCAGCCACTTCATAACTGGCTGAGACTCTCTCAGCAGATGTTTGCTGAGTCTGAACTGTCAGCCATGCACTGCTCCTGGTTCTGGGGGGGTCTTGTTGCTGCTGCTGTTGGCTGGCACCGGGTGCCCTCTGACTCAGGAGGACCCCAGGAGGTGCAGAGGAGAGCTGCTCCCCAGGTTTCTGTGGGGTGTGCCCTCCTGGAAGTAGATCCCCAGTCCTGTGTTCCAAGGTGCTCTGGGTGAATTTGAACCAACAACCCTTCAGCTCAAGTCGCGGTCCAGACACCAGGTTCCTGTCCATACCATCCATTGTGAAGGAACAGATTTTTTACTTTTTTTTTTTTAGTGTTTTGTTTTTATTTTGCTTTGCTTTTTTTTGGGGGGGGGCATCACTGCCCTCTGGTAGGAGTGGGAGTCCCAACCTTGCTCCTGGAGAGCTGCTGCTGGATTTGAACCGCCAAACCAGTGGGCCACAGTCCTGTAGTCAACCACTATGCCACTGGGGCTCAGCCCCTCAGATTTTTAAATTTTTATTTCATTTTAATTACCAAAAATAAAACCAGACAAGAGGGAATCCTAGACAGTAATCATTTCTGTGAAAAAAAATTGAAGGTGGGTCAAAATGACCCAGAGTGCCTCGGTATTTGGGGAAAAGCCTTTTGGGGTGCCATGGCAGAAAGCAGGAGCAATGAGAAGGAACGGCCTGACCACGCAGAGGCCTGGAGGGAGGCGCTAGGACAGGGGGAGATGGCAATGCCAAAGGTCTTGCTAGAGGTGGGTCCCAGCCTGGGCATGCCAAGGGCGCGTGACCGGAGGACAGGAGCTCATGGGAGGAACTGTGAAAGACAAGTTTGGAGAGGTAGGCCAAGTGACTTTGTCTCTGAAAGTCCATTGCCCCTTCGTTAAATTGGAGACAATAGAAATGGCCCTATATGATGGAAGGAAGGAGCTGAGGAGCGCAGGCAGTCAAAGTGAGAAAGGCGCAGGAAGGCCTGGGCAGGCCGAGATGCAGGAGGGGTGGATTTGGTGCCAAGGTGGAGGGAGCCCCTGGGTGGCTGGCAGGGCAAACTCGTCGGTCAGCCCTCTCCTTCTTTCTCCCAGTTCATCCCCATGCCCGTGCTGTATGGTATCTTCCTGTACATGGGGGTGGCAGCGCTTAGCAGCATCCAGGTGAGCCCCTTACAGTCACCTAGCGACCCAAGTCCCCTTCAGGTGTTTCCCCTGCCAGTACCCCCTGCCTGTGCTTGCCAATCAACTCCTGCCTCTCCAGGACACAGGGGCTGGGCTGCCACGCACGGAGCGGGGAGGGGCCAAGGGAGTCTTCGGGGTGGTGATCACTAACAGTGACACTCCCCGGGCTACCTGAGTGCTG
>PVJH01029308.1:0-26196 GCA_004026705.1 Nesogale talazaci
GGAGCCACATGATCCCCGGGGCACCGTTCAATATTCCTGCACCAGAACCTGGCCAGGGCCCGGAGCACTCCTCTTCCTGAGCACTGTCCAGTGTGCCGGAGCATGACTTAGGCACAGGATAGCCTTTTCCCTGAGGGGCCAGGGTCTGGCCATCTCCCCAGATGGAGGAGGGAGATCGCGGGGCCAGCAGCAACAGTGGGGGCCATGGGTCACCCCACCCTCCTCCTCTTAGAAGCTTTGAGCACAGTGCAGCCCACCCCCGAGCTGGAGAGCCGGCGCCCCAGGGCACGGGTGGTGTGCAAGTGGCCACAGGGTGGACTGTGGCAGGAGCCAGTGGAGCGTTACCTGGTGTCCAGCTGCTGGGCAGCTGCTACACCTCAGAACTGTCCTTCACAAGATGGTGTCCTGGGCTGCCTGAGGGCTGCCCTGAGCCAGGAAGTGACCCACCCTCCTCATGGTGGTTCCATCACGTGGTGTCAACCTGAGACCATTCAGCGGGAAGGGGTGGAGTCTAGCCTGTCTCTCAGGTCACAGCTTGTGCGCTGTGAGGCACCATGGAGGCCTGTGCTGAGGAAGCCAGAGGCCTGGAGCTGGAGGAGCCACGTGGAGACCCAGGCCAGCGCTGAGAGGCTTCCACCGCCACTGGATCCCCAAGACTTCCCGCCCCTTAGCCTGTGAGCTTCCTGCACTCCGCGTCATTGCATGTGTCGGGAGTCTGAAGAGGAATGTACTGACTGGCATCGGACACAGGGGCTACTATCAGACTGGGTCCTGGTCTAGACTGGCATGTTTTCTTAATGAGTTTTTTTCATTGACGTGACGCTCCTTCTTGGGCCTCCTGGATTTGTTTCTCACGTTAGCAGGACTCACCCAGTCCTGCTGCGTCAGGGGCAGCCGAGGACCAGCTGACACTGGGGGAGGCTCCTCACAGGAAGCACTCCAACACCTAAGTGTGGGACGTGTCCAGCCTGTGCTCAGGACCTGTGTGCAGGAACCCTGCCCCAGGCTGCTGCCCAGAGCCTCACTCCCCACTTTCTCACGCCTGCTGAGACCAGTCTCAGGACAGAACCTGCCCCAAACGCCTTGTCTGTCCCTGGCCAGCCTCCATGACTGAGCTCAGCTTGCTGAGCCTGAGGCTGTGTCACCCCCCCCCCCCCCCACACGCACACACCAGGAAGACAAGGGAAGCCTCTGGGAAGGTTGGAATTGCTTTATTGGGGGGCAGGCGCCACAAGGCCCCGCCCCTGGTCAGGTTAGTGTTCTGCCCTTGGGGGAGGGGACTGAACGTCCAGCCCCTCCCCTGCCGCTGCCCGGGTTAGTGGAACATGCAAAGCTCAGTCTGAGGGTGGAGACAAGGTGGGGGCCACCAAGGCCAGGCCTGCACGGGACAGGGAGTGGGTGGCACCAGGCTGGGGGCCCAAGCCAGTGCGGTTGGCAGCCCTGGGCTGGGCAGAGGGGCTGCAGCGACACTGTGGGGTGGGGGCTCCCTGCTCACGGTGGGGACCCACGGTGGGGCTCTCCAGGGGCTGGGGGACAGGACAACCCTGAAGAACCCTGAACTGGGCCTGAAATCAGGGATCCCCCGCTGGGGCTCGGGCCGAGGAGGACACAGAAGGCACTTTGGGGGGAGCTGAGGCTGAGGCCAAGGCCTGGGGTCCAGGGAGCATGGGGGGAGGAGAGACCTGACGGAGAGCCGAGGATGGGCCCCAGCCCAGAATCTCCCTGTGTGGGGGCAGGACCGCTCTGGGCAAACTGGAAGACATGGCCGACTTGGGCCCCTCCCCAGCAGGCAGCGGACACTGGGGGGAAACGCAGGCCCTGGTGCCCACGCCCAGAGGATGGGGGCCCGCGGGGGAGGTGAGAGAGGGGCTGGGGGCTCAATTCTGGGCCCTCCAAGGCACCTGGCTGTGGGGAGTGGCAGGGAGGTAGGGGCAGTGGGGGGCCCAGGGGGCGGTGGTCAGTGGGGCCTACCGGCCCCGCCCCCGAGCCCAGGCCGTTGGCAGCAGGGACTCATGGCTGTGTTAGTCTGGTCTTTTTGGTTAGACGTTAGGCACCGCGTTGGAGGAAGACTCCTTCGGACAGGAGGGAGGCCAGGCGCCTCGGGAGGAGGGCGGGGCCTGGCCACATGCAGAGCGGGGGCGGGGCGGGCAGGGGTCAGGCCACAGCAGACTCGGGGCCGCCCAGCGAGGCCGAGGAGGGCCCAGCAGCAGCAGGGGCAGCAGCATAGCGGCGGCCGTAGCCCGAGGAGGAGTAGGAGGAGGAGGAAAAGCTCATGGAGAAGCCGGAGCCCGTGGCGTCGAAGCTGCCACGCCGCGAGCCGGCCCGCGAGCCCGTGCGGGAGCCCGTGCGGGAGCCGGCGGTGGAGCCCGAGCCGCTGACGCTGTAGGGGCTGTAGTAGCCCTTGCTGGACTGGGCGGCGGCCTCCAGCAGCCGCAGCCCCGTGCCCTCCTCCACCATGCTGCGGTCCAGCGCGTCCTTGTAGGAGATCTTGAGCTTGGTCTTGGGGCAGGTGAGGTACTTGGAGTAGGCGCTGACGTCTCGCAGCTTCTGGGCAGTGCGGGCGTCCACGGTGCCCTTCTGCAGGGCGTCGTCCAGGGGCACGCGGCCCGGCACGCCCGGCTCGATCAGCCCGCCCGTCAGGTACTGCACCTCCAGGAAGCGCTGGCCGGCCTCGTAGTAGAGCCAGCCCTTCTTGAGCGCCTGCGCGGCCGACATCTTGGTCTTGGTGCGCGGGTCCTCGAAGCCGCAGAAGGCCTTCTGGGCCAGGCTGATGCGGTCCACCATGATCTTGTCCACCAGGCCCTTGTTGACGGCCTCGGTGACGGGCAGGCGCTCGCCGGTGCTGGGGTCGGTGATGCCGCCGGTGCAGGCCTGCGCCTCCAGCAGCCGCTGGCCCGTGATGTTGTCCACCAGGTTGCGGTGCATGGCCTCGGTGATGGACACCTTCTCCAGCGTCTCCGTGTCCAGGATGCCGGCCACCGGGCCCGTCTCCTCCGTTGGGTCGGACCAGGAGGCCAGCTGGGTGCGGGAGACAGCGGGGCTGAGCGGGTAGGAGGAGGAGGAGCCCACCGAGGAGGAGCGGGAGCGGAAGCCTCCGGCGTTGCCCGAGAGCATGTCGGCGAACTCGGTGATGGAGAGCGTGCCGGCGCGGTACTGGTCCAGCGCCGAGCGGTCGATGAGGCTCTTGGAGATGGCCTCGTCGATGTCGTACTGGCGGCCGGAGCGCCGGTCGATGATCATGGACTTGACCACGCCGTCCGAGGAGGAGATGGTGATCTCCTCCCACTCGCACTCCTGCTCCGAGAGCTCCAGGTAGGTCTGGTGGTCGATGAGGCCCTTGCGGTAGGCCTCGTACACCGACATCTCCTTGCCCGTCTCGGGGTCCACGATGACCACGCGCCGCTTGCGCACCGAGGACTTGGAGGACGTCTTGCGCTCACGCTTCTTCTCCTTGAGCGGCAGCAGGCAGAGCCCGGTCTGCGGGTCGGTGATGCAGCGCTCCATCAGCTGCAGGTAGGTCAGGTTCTCCTCGGTGTTGGGGTCGAAGAAGCCCTTGGTGTCGTCCGACGGGTCCGTCAGGATCTCGTTCATCTCCTCGTCGAAGAGGCCGCGCTGGTAGGCCATCTCCACGGGCAGCCGGTGGCTCTCCTCGGGGTCGATGATGCCGCCCGTGGCGATCTGGGCCTCCAGCAGGCGCACGCCGTGGTCCTTGAGGATCAGCCCCTTCTTCATGGCCTGGAAGAGCGAGATGAGCTTCCCGGAGTAGGGGTCGCGGTAGCCGGTCACGGCCCGCTCGGCCGACAGCAGCTTGTCCTTGAACTCGGGGCCCACGATGCCCATGCGCACGGCCTCCTCCACCGTCAGCTTCAGGCCCTTGATGGGGTCGATGACGTAGCCCGTGGCGGCCTGGGCCTCCAGCAGCTCGAAGGCCGTGCCGGGCCGGATGATGCCCTTCTTCATGGCCTGGTAGACAGACAGCCGCTCCTTGGTGGCGTCGACGAAGACGCCGGCAATGCAGCTGGTGCCCTCGAGGAACTTCTGCAGGTGCTTGGTCACCTCCTCGACGGACGTCAGGCCCTCCTGCAGCTGCAGCGCCGTGGCCGCGTCCAGCACCTGCGAGCGCACCAGCTCCTCCACCGTGATCTGCTTGCGCAGCCCGCGGAAGGTCAGCTTGCGGGTGTCGGAGAGCGGCAGCAGCAGCTGCCCGCTCTTCTCGTCCCGGCGGCACCGCTTGAGCAGCTGCGTGTAGCTGAGCCGCTCGTCTGTGGAGGGGTCCACGTAGCTGCGGACCTCGCTGGGCTCCGAGAGCTGGTCGTGCGTGTCCTTGTTCAGGTAGCCGCGCTGGATGGCCACTTCCAGCGGCAGGTGGAAGCCCAGCCGGGGGTCCACGACGCCACCTGTGGCCAGCTGGGCGTCCAGCAGGCGCAGCGCCTCCTCGGCCGGGATCAGCTCCTTCCTCATGGCCTGGAACAGCGAGATGGTCTGCTCGGTGTAGGGGTCGCGGTAGCCGGTCACAGCGCGCTCAGCCGACAGCAGGCGGTCGTGCAGCTCGGGCCCCACCAGGCCTTTGCGCACGGCCTCATCCACCGTCAGCCGCTCCCCCTTCAGCGGGTCCAGCATGAAGCCCGTGGCCGCCTGGGCCTCCAGCAGCAGGCGGGCCACCTCTGCGGGCACCAGCCCCTTTTTGAGGGCCTGGTAGACGGTCAGCGTCTGCCGGGAGCCAGGCAGGTAGACTCCCGCCACACAGCCCGTGCCGTAGAGGTAGCGCCAGGCGTCCTCGGCCTCGAGCACCTCCCGCAGGGTCCTGGTGCCCTCGCGCAGCAGGCTGTAGGTCTCCAGCGAGATGATGCGGGCCTCGTAGAGGTCCTCGGCCGTCAGGTGGCGCCGCACGTAGTCGTAGGAGGCACGGCTCTGCTGGCGCACGACCTCCGTCTTCTCGATGATCTCGATGATGATGATGATCATGCGCTCCTTGGTCACGCGCCCGGCCCGGAAGTCCTCCATCAGGCGGTCCCGCTGCTCCGCGGGGATCATGTCCGACTGCATCACCTCCCACAGCGACATGGGGCCCGCTCCGGGGCTGCCCCCTGGGATCTCGATCTGGGTCTCCTCGAAGGCCCGCCGTGTCTCCTCCTCTGTGTACACCACCTGCGTCGTCTCCACGGCCTGCGGGGTTCCCTCCGCCGCTTTCAGGGGCAGGAGAAAGAGGCCAGACTCGGGGTCCTCCACGCAGCGGCCCAGCAGCTCCCGGTAGGTCAGGTTCTCGTGCGTGTTGGGGTCGGAGAAGCCCTTGGTGTCTCGCAGGGCGCGGTGCATGGCCTCATCCAAGTAGCCGCGCCGGAATGCCACCTCCACGGGCACGCGGTGGCTGTGCACCGGGTCGATGACGCCGCCCGTGGCGACCTGGGCCTCCAGCAGGCGCACGCCGTGCTCGCGCATGACCAGGCCCTTCTGCACGGCCTGGAAGAGCGAGATGGTGGAGCCGGAATAGGGGTCCTTGTAGCCGGTCACGGCCTTCTCGGCCGACAGCAGCTTCTCGTGCAGCTCAGGGCCCACCACGCCCGCCTTGACCGCCTCATGGACATACAGCCGCTGGTTGCGCACAGGGTCCAGCAGGAAGCCGGTGGCCGCCTGGGCCTCGAGCAGCAGCGTGGCCGTGCTGGGCTGCAGCAAGCCGCGCCGCATGGCCTCGTAGATGGCCACCTTCTCCTTGGACTCCTCCAGGTAGATGCCGGCCACGCAGCCGCTGCCGCGCAGCAGCGTCCGCACACTGTCCACCTCGGAGAGGTCTTTAACCGACGCCTGGCCATCCCGCAGCTGCTCGAACTGGGTCTTGCTGAGCACCCCGGCGTCCAGCAGCTGGCTGGCTGGGACCGGGGCCCGCAGGCCGCTGAAGGACAGCCTCTCCTGGCGCCGGGTCTCGGTCTCCTCGATGATGGTGATGAGGATCTTGATGACCTTCTCCACGGTCACCTTGCCCGTGCGGAACTGCCGCAGCAGCTCCTGGCGCTGCTCCTCCGTGAAGTACTCGGAGGTGATGAGCTCCCAGACACTGACCGTGCGGCCCTTGAAGCCACCCACGGGGACCTCGACACTGGCCTTCTCGAAGGCTTCCCGGGCCTGCACCTCGGTGTAGAGCTGCTCCTGGCGGGCGCGGGCGGCCTTCTCGGACAGCGGCAGCAGGCCGAGCCCTGTGAGCTGGTCCGGCCGGCACCGGCCCTGCAGCTGGCGGTAGGTGACACGCTCCTGGGTGTCGGGGTCAAAGAAGGTCTTGGCGTCATCCTGGGGCAGCGACAGGGCCTTGTGTGTCTCCTTGTCCAGGTGACCGCGCGAGAAGGCCACGTCCAGGGGCACACGGTGGCTCTTGCTGGGGTCCACGATGCCACCGGTGGACAGCTGGGCATCCAACAGACGCATGCCCTGCTCCTTGGGGAGGAGGCCTTTCTTCAGGGCCTGGAACAGGGACACGCTCTGGCCCGAGTAGGGGTCCCGGTAGCCGGTCACGGCCTTCTCGGCCGACAGCAGCTTCTCGTGCAGCTCGGGTCCCACCAGACCGGCCCGCACCGCCTCGTCCACCGTCAGCCGGGCGCTGGTGGAAGGATCGAGGATGTGCCCGGTGCCCGCCTGGGCCTCCAGCAGGGCCACGGCCACCTCGGGCTGCAGCAGGTCCCTCCGCAGGGCTTCGTGAATGCTCAGGCGCTGACCCGCCTCCTCCAGCCACACACCCGCGATGACGTCAGTGCCCCGCAGGGCCCGCCGCACGGCCTCCTCCTCGGCCACCTCCTGCACCGAGCGCTCACCCCGCTGGAGCTGGCCGAGCACGTCCTGGCCAATGACCTTGCTCTGCAGCAGCTCGGCGGCGGGCACCAGGGCGCGCAGGCCCTGGAAGCAGAGCTGGCCCCGCTGCTCGTGCTCCTCCACCACCGTGATGACAATCTTGATGATCTTCTCTACCGTGACGCGGCCAGAGCGGAACTGGCGCAGCAGGTCACGCCGCTGCTCGGCGGTGAAGTACTCGGAGTTGATGAGCTCCCAGATGCTCACCGCCCGGCCCTGGAAGCGGCCGAAGGGTGCGGACACCGTGGCCTTCTCGAACACGTCACGCACCTCTGAGTCCGAGTAGACCGCCTCGCCACCTGTGGCAGCTTTGTCCGTGAGCGGCAGCAGGCGCAGCCCGGTGTCAGGGTCGCGCACGCAGCGCTCCAGCAGCTGCAGGTAGGTCAGGTTCTCGTGCGTGTTGGGGTCGAAGAAGCCCTTGGTGTCGTCGCCGGGGTCCTGCAGCACGCGGTGCATGGCCTCGTCGAAGTAGCCGCGTTGGTAGGCCACCTCCACGGGCACGCGGTGGCTGTGCACCGGGTCGATGACGCCGCCCGTGGCGATCTGGGCCTCCAGCAGGCGCACGCCGTGCTCGCGCACGATCAGGTCCTTCTGCATGGCCTGGAAGAGCGAGATGGGCTCGCCCGTGTAGGGGTCGGTGTAGCCGGTGACAGCGCGCTCGGCCGACAGCAGCTTGTGGTGCAGCTCGGGGCCCACCACGCCCTCTCTCACGGCCTCACTGACTGTCAGCCGTAGGTTACGCACGGGGTCCAGCAGGAAGCCCGAGGCGGCCTGGGCCTCGAGCAGCACCAGCGCCGTGCCGGGGCTCAGCAGTTTCCGCTGCAGCGCCGCGTAGATGCTCAGCTTCTCGTTCGACGGCTTCAGCAGCAGCCCGGCGATGCTCCCGGAACCCTGCAGATAGCGCTGCAGGTCCTCGCGCCGCGAGAGCTCGGCCACGGTGGTGCCGCCCTGCACCAGGCGCTGCAGCTCCTCTGTGCTCAGGATGCCTGCCTCCTGCAGCCGCCGTGCAGGCACCTTGCGCCGCAGCCCCTGGAAGGCGTGCTGCAGCTCCTCCTCTGCAGCCGGGCCATCGGGCACGTCCCTGCCGTTGGGCAGCGCCTTGGCGCCGGCGGCCTGCGTGGCAGTCACCGCCTCCGTGCGGGCCGCCCTCTGCTCCTCCTCCAGCAGCTGCAGCCGCTCCCGCAGCTTGCGGTTCTCCTCGGCCAGCAGCTGCTCCTGCTGCTGCCGCTGCTGCTCCAAGCGCTGCAGCTCCTCCTGTTTGCGCCGCACGCCCTCCTCAGCCTCCCGCTGCCGCCGCCTCGCCTCCTCCATGCTGGCCACCAGCTGCTGCTTCTCCTGCTCCATCTGCTGCTGCTGCCGCTGCTGCTCCTCGCGCAGCTGCCGCGCCTTCGCCACCTCGTCCTGGAAGAGCTGCTCCAGCTTGGCCTTCTCCTGCTCGACGAAGCGCTCACGCTGCAGCAGGCTGTCCCTCTCAGACACGAAGCTCTGCTGCAGGGCCTGGGTCTCCTGCAGCCGCTGCTCCTGCTGCACCGTCTGCATCTGCGGAGGTGAAGGGCGCCGTCAGGACCTGCAGGGCAGCATGCTGTCCCCTCCTCCCTCCTGCCCGCCCACGGGGCAGAGCAGCCCGCCCGGCCCGCCCGCCCGCAGCCACCGCTGTGCGCGGGGCGGTACCTCCTCGGATCTGAGCTGCAGCAGCTTGGCCTCCTGCTTCAGCCGCTCCTTCTCCCGCTCCAGCTCGGCGATGGCCTCGCGCAGGCGCCCGGCATCCTGGTCACTCTGCTGCCGCTGGATCTCCAGCGTCTGCACCAGTGTCACCTTCTCCTGCGTGGCGAGCTCGGTGCGGTGCAGCTTCTCGCCGATCTCCTCGGCCTGCTTGCGGAAGCGCTGGGCGTCCTCCTCGGCACGGGCCTGGGCCCGGCTCATCTCTGCCACCCGCAGCTTCAGCCGCTCCGCCTCCGAGCTCATCTCCAGCTGCCGCTGCCGCTCCGCCTCCAGGGTCCGCTGGAAGCCCTGCGCCTCCTGCTCCAGCTGCTGCGCCATCTGCTCCTTGTCCTCCTGCAGCCGCCGCGCCTGCTCCTGGGCCAGCTCCTTCTGCTGCTGCAGCAGCTCGGCCTGCGCCTTGAGCCGCGTGGCCTCCTGCACCGCCTGCATCTTCTCCTTCAGCATCTTCTCGGCCAGGGCCCGCTGCTGCGCTAGGTCTTCTTCGGCCAGCTGCCGCAGCCGCGCGGCCTCCTGGGCCGCCACGCTCAGGCGCGCAGCCTCCTCGGCCACCTGCTTCATCTTCTCGGCCTCCTCCTCCAGGAAGCGCTGCGTGTTGTCCTTGTCGCGCAGGACGAGCGTGCGGTTCTCGGCCTCAATGCGCGCCTTGAGCTTGCTCAGCTCCTCCATCTGCACGCGCACAGAGAAGAGCTCCTCCTCCACCTGGCCGCGCTGGCGCGCCGCCTCGGTCACCTCGGCCTTCAGCCGCTGCAGCTCCTCGTCCAGGATGTCCTTCTGGTGATCGGTCTCTTCCAGCTGCAGCCGCAGCGCCGTCAGCTCCTGCTCCACCTGGGCCTTCTGCCGCAGCGTCTGTTCGGCGAACTTCTTGTGCTTCTCCATCTCGGCGTCGGCGGCCTGCTTCTGGCGCAGGGCTGCCTGCTCCGCCTGCGCGCGCCGCGCCGCCTCCTGCTCCGCCTCCTTGCGCAGCTTCTCCGCCGCGGCCTGCGCCTGGGACCGGGCTTGTGCCTGCTCCTCGGCCGCCTGCTTCAGTCGCTCGGCCTCCTCCACCTGCCGCCGGGACTGCGTCACCTCACGTTCGGCACGCTGCCGCGCCTCCTCTGCCTCCTCGGCCGCACGCCGCGCAGCATCCGCTTCGCCGCGCAGGCGCTCCATGACGCTCTGCTCCTGCTGCAGCGTCTGCTGCAGCTCCTGCTCCTTCTGCTCCACGGCAAAGGCGTGCGCCTTCTCCTCGGCCTGCAGCCGCTTCTGAGCAGCCTCCTGCGCCAGCTGTAGCTGCCGAGCCGACTCCTGCTCCGCCCGCTCGCGCAGGCGCCGTGCCTCCTCCACCTTGGCTTTCAGCCGCTCCACCTCTTCCAGAGCAGCCCTGCGCTGCCGCGCGGCCTCTTCCTCAGCCGCCAGGCTCTTCTGCACCCGCTCTTCAGCCTCTCGACGCCGCTGCTCCTCCTCGGCCGCCAGCTGCCGCTGGCGCGCGGCCTCCTGCTCCACCTGCTCCTTGCCGCGCATCGTGTCCTCGGCGTTGGCGCGGATGCGCCCCAGCTCCAGCTCCAGCTCCGCCTTGCCCGCGGTGGCCTTCTCAAAGCTCACCTTCAGCGCCAGGATCTCCTGCTCCACCTGTCGCCGCTGCCGCAGCGTGTCCTCCACCAGCCCCTTCTGCCGCTCCAGCTCGCTCTCCGAGGCCTTGCGCAGCTGCGCCAGGCGCTCCTCGATGTCAGCCTTGTGTTGTGCCGCCTGCTCCTCCAGCCGCCGCCGCTGGAAGGCCTCGTCCTCCGCCATCCGCCGCAGCCGCTCGTTCTCCGCCTCCTTCTCCTTGAGGGCGATCTCCGCCTCCGTCTTCAGCTGCGTGGCCTCGCTGATGGCTGCCAGCTTCTCGGTCAGCACGCGCTCGGCCTCGGCCCGCTGCCGGGCCGCGTCCTCCTCGGCCAGCTGCCGCTGCCGCTTGGCCTCCTCAGCCAGGGCCCGTAGGCGGGCGGCCTCCTCGGCCAGCTCCCGGAAGCGGCCGGCCTCGGCCTCCAGCCTCTGCTTGGACTTCTCACTGGTGGAGCGCGACTCCTCCTCGGCGCGCGCCTTGCTGGACAGCAGCACCTCCATCTCGGCGCGCACCTTGGCCAGTTCCGCCTCCAGCTCCTGGCGCTTCTGCGCAGCCGCGGCCGCCTCCCGCTGCAGCCGGGCCAGCTCCTCCTCCAGCACCTGCCGCTGCTGCTCGCCCTGCTCGGTCTCGGCCCGCAGGCGGATCAACTCCTGCTCGGCCACCAGGCGCTGTTGCGCGGTGCCCTCGGCCAGCTGCCGCTGCCGCTCCAGCTCCTGCTCGGCCAGCTCGCGCTGCCGCACGGCCTGCTCCTCGGCCTTGCCGCGCCGCCTCGCTTCGCGCTCCGCCTCTTCCTTCTGCTTCTCGGCCTCGGCCTGCGCCAGGCTCTTCTGCTGAGCAACCTCCTCGGCCTGCAGGCGCAGCCGCAGGGCCTCGTTGGCCTTCAGCTGCCAGCGTTCCAGCTCGCGCTCGGCCTCCTCCCGGGCACGCTCGGCTTCCGCCTGCTGCTGCGCGTGCCGCTCCGCCTCTTCCCGCAGCTGCGCCACCGCCACGTGCTCCTCCTGCAGCGTGCGCTCCAGCCGGGCCGTCTTCTCAGCGAAGGAGGCGCGCTTGCTCTGCAGCTCCGCCTCCGCGCTGCGCTGCGCGGACTCCAGCGCCACCTGCACCTGGCGCGTCCGCTCCGCCTCCGCCAGCCGCAGCCTCCGCTCGGCCTCCTCCGCCTGCAACTGCTGCTCCTCCAGCGCCTTCAGGGCTCGCTGCTTCTCCCGCGCCGCCTCCGCCTCGGCCTTCACGCGCAGTGCCAGCTCCGCCTCCGCCTGCCGCTTGCGCTGGCTCTCGTCCTGCACCTGCCGCCGCAGCCGCTCGGCCTCCTCCTGCGCCTGCCGCTTCTGGGCCTCGGCCTCCTCGGCGCGTGCGCGCAGCGCCTCCAGCTCGCCCTCGGCCCCTCCGCGCTGGCGCTCTGTGCTCTCCAGCTGCAGGCGCACCACCCGGATCTCCTCCTCTATGCGCAGCCGGCTGCGCTCGGCGGCCTCCACCTGCTGCGCCTTGGCCTGGATCTCGGCCTCGGAGCTCTGCCGCACGTGCTGCAGCTCCTCCTGGATGCTGCGCTTCTGCTGCTGCGCGTCCACCGCCGCCTCCTCCCGCCGTGCCACCTCCTCCTGCATGCGCCGCTGCAGTTCCTGGGCCTCCCGCTCCGCCTGCGCCTTGGCCTGGGCGTGGGCCTCGGCCAACTGCCGCTGCTTCTCCAACGCAGCCTCCACTTCGGCCAGTCGCTCCCGCTCCTCTGCCCGCTGCTGCTCAGCCAACCGCTGTGGCCGCGGCAGAGAGAAGGAGAGAGCAGAGAGAGCCGTGAGCGAGCTGCCCGCCCTCGCGGCTCCACGCACAGCTCCCTCGGGTCAGCGCGAGCGGGACACGTGCACCCGCCCTGGGCTCAAGGGCTGCGAGCAGCCTGGGGAAACAGGCCCCAGAGAACAGAGAGAGAAAGAGAGAGAGCAAAGCAGCAGGTCCACAGAGCCTGTGAGCGGGCACCCTGGGCGCCTCGGGAGCCCCATGAGCACCTGCGGGCCTGGCTACCAGCAGCACAGCCTGAGCTAGCTCAGAGGAGAACCCACAAGCCGAGAGGGGCCACATCAGGCCACACGGCGGGACCACCCTGGGCCAGGGCGCCCAAACTGCCAGACACACCTGGACACCTCACCCCAGAACCCCACATACAACCTTCTCCAGCCAGAGTGCAGCTTTCAGCACCAAGTCCCCCAAGAGGATGTGCCCCTGAGCCGAGACCACCACCAAGGACCGCCGGGAAGACACCAGGGGGCACGCCACCATCAGGCAATAGGGCTGGTGGCAGCCAAGCTTCACCACGGGGAGGGAGCAGTACAGCCGTGAGATGACGCGGGGCCGGGGGCCACAGCGTGGTGCAGGTGGCGGGGTTGGGAGTGCTGAGACAGGCTGTGGACAGCTGCTGCTGGGGTGGGCTAAGGAGCAGGCAGACCCCAGCCCGCCGTCCCCCGCCACCGTACCTCCTCCTCCTCCAGGCGCCGCAGGGTCTCGCTGATGAACTTGATGTACTGGCTGGTGAGCGTGGTCAGCTCGCTGTAGCGGGTACGCAGGTCTACGTACTGGGGGGGGCAGAGGAGCCAGGTCAGCCTGCCTGCCTGCCCTCCGAGCCACCCGTCCACCCGCCCTGCGGCCCCGGCTCACCTCCTGGATGACGCCCTCAGATCCCGACTGGACTTTGGGCTTCTTGGCCGGCGAGGCCACAGGCTCCAGCTGTGCCTTGTATGTGACCAGCTGAAGCTCATAGTCCTACGGGGACATGCTGGGTTGGCCACCAGGCAGTGCCCGGAGCGCCTGGTGTAGGCGTCCCACCTCCCTTCCCGTGTGGGCAGTGCCCGGGGCTGCCCTGTGTGCCGCGTGCCCACCTTGATGGCATTGATGTACTGTTTGGCGAACTTCTGACACTCTTCTACCTTCTCGCCATGGCGTTCAATCTCCTCCAACAGCGCCTAGGAACAAGGAAGGGGTCAGCAGCTGCAGGGGCCCGCCCTCCCTCCGCCCAGCACCGCCCCCCAACCCCCCCTCCCCGGTGCCCTGCCCCTCACACCTTCTCCTGCCGCAGCTGCTCCCGCACCACCTGGCTGCTGGCCAGCGGCACCGCCTGGATCTGCTCCTGCTGCTGCTTGGCGTCCTGCAGCCAGGCGCCCAGGGGACCGGCGCTCTGACGGTAGTAGCGTAGCTGCCGGCCCAGCTGCTCCAGCTCCCTCTGGCGGCCGTCGGCCTGCGCCAGCACCGCCTGCCAGCGCTCCAGCAGCTGCGAGGTCCGCTCCCGCCAGCGCTCCACCTCCACGTCCCGCTCCCCGTGCTTCTGCTGCAGCCGCTCACCCACCTCCTGCGCCGCCCGCAGCTCCTCCCGCAGGCCATCGAACAGGGGCCTCTGTGCCTCCGCATGGGCCCGCAGCTCCTGGGGAGGGGGGGGTGGGGGGGGAAGCGTTTTAGCACAGCCCACGGGCCCACCCTCCTGCCCGGCCGCCTGCACAGGCTGCTGACCTTCAGGGTGGCCTTGGTGGCCTCCAGCTCCGGGAGCGTGGCGGGTACCGCCTGTGCCTCCTTCAGCTGCTCCTCGTGGGCCCGGAGCGCCTCCTCGGCCCCCTGCGTGCTGCGGATCACCACGCTGATGGTCTTGAGCCTGTGGGCAGAGCGGGCTCAGAGCCAGATTCCTGTTCCGACCCTACACCCTGCAGCGTGGCCTGAACGCCCAGCTCCGGCTGCCCAGACTGCAAGTCACGGGTCCAGGGGAGAGAGGTCTCCGACTCACTGGACGGAACTGCTCAGCCCCCCACCCCGCCCCCCAACCTCCTATGAAGCAGGCAAAGCCCAAGTCCTCCACAGGCTCAGCGGTCCCCTCCAGGCCTGGACGGACGCGTGGCTATGGAGGGTTCTCCTGGGGGACATGAGTGAGGGGAGGGAAGTGCGGGGAGGGGAGGGGAAGCAAGGGGAGGAGAAGAGAGGTCCAGTGTGCATGCAGTTGGGAAGGGGGCTCGAGTGCCCCTCAGGGAGGAGGGAGCTGGCAGTGCCGACAGCTTAGCGAATTGACCGCCGGGCCAGCACATGCACCACCTACGTCCTGAATTGCAGCTCAGAGGCAGCGAGAAGGGCAGGGTGCTGTGCAGGGGTTGGGAGGAGGCAGGAGAGACTGCCTGCCAGCCTGCACCCCACGGCCCACCCAGCACTGCCCAAGGCTGAGCAGGCCTCTCCCCGGCACCCCCTTTGACCATCAAAACTCCCAGGGACACAGACCCCGTGCAGGCCCATGCCCACCCCTGCCCCTGCTGCTCAGTCTGCCCTCAGCCAACAGCCAGGCTCCAGACTTCCAAGTCTTGGGGCCCCTCCATGCACACAGACCACAGGCCTCTGCATGCCCCCCCCCCCCGAGCCTGAGTCTCCCACCCCTATGCCCAGACTCCTTGCCTGACACCCCTCCAAATACTGAGAGTCCCACCCCAGGGACATCCCCTCCAATATTCAGATCCCAGTTTGCACCGGTTGCCCCCATGCTCAGATCCCAGCCTGGGCCGCCTGCCCTGTGCTTAGACCCTGGTCTGGCACCCTCCCCCGAGCCCCCTGCGCTCGGACCCTGGCTGGGCACTCACTTCTCCAGGTAGATGGCCGACAGGCTGCGGACCTGCTCCAGCTTGCCCAGTGTCAGCTCCAGCTCCGAGCGCAGCGTGGGGGCGGCCGGCGAGGGTTCCGGCAGGGCCAGCACCTTCTCAGCCTCAGCAGAGAGCCGGGTCACGCTCTTGCCCAGCCCCTCCACCTCAGCCTGTGCTTTCTGGGGAAAGAGGAGGGTCCTGTGACCACCGAGCCAGCCAGCCAGGGCGGGTGGGTAGGGAGGGATGTTCAGGACAGTGGGGAGAGGGAAGGAAGATCGGGGGAGGGAGGGAAAGAGATGATAAAGTGGGAGAGGAGGAAACTGGGGGAGCGAAAAAGGGGAAGGTGGGGGGTTGGGGGATCAGGAGAGAGAAGGGAGAAATGGGAGAGGGGAAAGAAGTAGGGGTGATGAGAAATGTGCAGGAAGTGGGGTCTGGGCAAGATGGGGGGTGAAGGGCCGGCCTGCCTGCTGCTCAGCCACGCGCTGGGCGCACTCGCGCGCCGGCTCCTTGTCCAGCGGCAGCCGCAGCCTGTGCACAGTGCGGGTCTCGCAGGCCTCCAGCTGCAGCCGGATGTCTTTGAGCTCCGAGATGCAGCGCTGGCAGCGTGACTCCTCCTGCTCGCCTGGGGGACACAGCACAGTAAGGCCCTGAGCCCCGCCCACCGCCAGGCCCCCCAGCCCCGCCCGCCTGTCCACCCCTGCAGCCACTCACCCTGCTCTTGGCTCTGCAGCAGCTGCTGGTAGTGGCGGCTGCAGGAGCCATACTCGCGCTCGGCCTGGAGCCGGTCCTCGGGCCCAAAGCTGCCGGCGTCCTGGCTGTCCCGCAGGAAGGCCTGGTAGTGCAGCTCCAGGCTGCGCAGGGCTTGGCGAGACTCCTCGGGCTTCAAGGTGCGGAACTGCGGGCAGCAGGGCACTGAGCACACGAGGCCAGGTGTCTCTCGCTCCCCGGCCTGCCCGTGCCACCCCAGGCCCCTGGTGCCCCCACCACCGGAGGCCCCCCTGCTGGGGGCAGCGTACCGTGACCAGCGACCAAGAGCGGATGAGCTGCACATCCCGGCTGAGGCTCTGCCAAGCCAGCAGGCTCCTCAGGTCCACGTGCAGCTGGTGCCAGCGCGCAACCAGGGCTTGGTGCTGAGCCTCCAGCCTGGTGGTCAGGGACATGGTCAGCAGGGCTCTGGCACTGGCCCGCCACCCGGCCCTGAGCAGCAGAGCCCGGCACTCACCTGGTGACGGCCTCCAGGGCCTCCTGGTTGGGCGGGGGCACGAGAAAGCAGACAGCAGGCACGGCGGCCTTGCTGCCTGCACTGCTGAGCACCTCCCAGTGGGACGGCTGCGCGGGCCCCAGCAGCTGACACTCGTCCCCCTTGTGCACGGTCACCTGCAGGTGGGTACCAGGTCAGCCTCACGGCCTCCGTGCCCCCTCCCCGCCCCACAGGCCAGCCCACTCACCTCCACCTGCTTATAGTCGCACACGGCCAGCAGAGGCAGGCGGCCCCGCAGCGGGTAGGCAGGGTGGCGGGGCTTCAACTGCACGATGGCCTTGGCCCTCTTGGCCAGGCCAGAGAGATGGCCCTTGTACTCGTTCAGCTGCTCCTTCTCATCCTGGGGCCGGGGAGAGGTCAGGTCAGATGAGTCCCAAACCAGGGGTGGCAGGACTATGGACAAGTCCCTCCCTGTGCCAACTCCGTGGACCTGCAACGTCCCCCACCCCCTCTGGGGTGCTGAGACTATAGGGAGGGCAGGCTGTGGCAGGTCCACTAACCCCCAGGGCCAAAGCCTGTAAAGAACTGGCCACACCCTTTCCCTGACTTCCAGGTTCCACCTCCTGACCCCCTCAGGGAGCTGCTCAGTTAGTCTCCTCCATCCACCGCCCCCACGCCCCCACAAGAGCAGAGCTCGGCCCCACTCTCAGAGCCCTGCCATCAGGGCATGCTGGCCACCACTGTGCCCCGACCCCGAACAGAGGGCCCCGAAGACAGTGGGCTAGAAGAGCTGCCCTCTGTCCACGCTGCTGCCCTAGCCTACCACCAGAGACCCACCACTCCGCATACCTACACCCCGTTTGGACCTCAGACCTCATTCCGACCCCCTCCACCAAGGCCTGCCAGACCCCCATATCGCCTCCGTGGTTCCGCTCAACAGCTGCACGCCTGCCCCCATCCCCCTCCCTGAGCGGAGGCCCGGCCGCCGGCTCACCTGGGCGTCCTGCAGCAGGTCCTCCAGGCGGGTGACCGTGACGGAACGGTCACAGGTGTACTTCCTGCGCAGCGTCTCCTGCAGCTTCTGCAGCTGCTCCTCAGCCTCGCGGACATCTGAGAAGAACTGGCGCAGCAGCCAAGGGTCACCTGGGCTCTCAGACTGCACTGGGGGGAGAGGCCTGGGGGCAGAGTGGGGCAGGGCGGGGCTTACCTGGAAGTAGGCGGTGTTCTCCTTCAGGTGCGCCTCGATGCAGCAGCACAGCTGTAGCATCCAGCTCCACTGCGTCTGCAGGCCCCCCTGGAACGACTGCAGCCCACTGGGGTCAGCACTGGGCCGCCCCAGGGACGTGATGCCCCGCCCACAGCCGTCCCGCCTCCACCCCCTCTGAGGGGTGGCTCCTCCCCTGCCTCCGCCGCCCTCCTCGCGGCCCCACCTCCACCGTGGCCCGGGCGGGGTGCTCTTCCCGCAGCAAGCGGTCCCCTGTGGTCTGGATCTCCTTGACCTTCTTCTCCCGCAGCTCCAGCTCCCGCATCAGGGCCTGGCGTGGAGACGCGGGGTCAGCCACTGGGGGCGGACCGCGGGCTCCCAACCGGCCCCCACGCGCCTCAGGGTGGGGCAGGGTCCAGCCACAGAGCCTGGGGGCCTCTCACCGAGTAGCTCTCCTTCTTGGCGGCCATGTTGGCATTGCGGTCACTCCAGTCAAAGGCCACCTCCTCCTCCTCCTTGTCATTCAGCCACATCAGCTCCTTGGTGGCGGCTACCACAAAGCTGTGCAGCCCCTCCAGGGCCCGGAGCCGGCCCTTCGAGGAGTTCTGTGGGGGCAGGCAGGGTGTCATTGGTGACCCCTACCCCTGGGACCTGCCCTTGCCCTCGGTGTCCTGTCTGCTGACCACTCACCAGCAGTTTGGCATACTGCAGGTCCAGGCGGCCCAGGCAGTCCGCGTAGGCACCACGAGTGGCTGGAGAGAGTTGGTTCTGCAGGACCAAGACCAGGGGTTGAGCCACAAAGTGGATGCCTCACCCGCAACCATTCACCTGGCCAGTGGGTGCCCACCGCCATGCCTGCCCCACCGCATCAGTGGGTGCCCACCTCATCACTGCGGGCCCGTTCGATCTTGGCCCGGAACTCCTCGATGGACTGGTGCAGGCCGCGGTGGCTGCCCAGCTGGGCCTCCACGCTGGGCAGGTCCACACCCCACTCGGCTCCATCCACCCGCCGCTGGTTCTCCTCCACCCAGGCCAGCAGGTCCTGCAGGTAGCGCAGCGTGGAGCTCTCCAGCTCGGAGTCTCGGGATCTGGCCGTGCTGGGCGCCACAGTCGGGGTCACGGGCGCGCCTCCCTTGACGCGCAGGTTGTATTCGGTGCGGATGGCGACCAGGCGCTCGTGCAGGCGGTACACCCTGCAGCGGGCGGACACGGCGGTCAGCGGTGGCCGGGAGGCAGCCGACTTCTGGGCTGGGCGTGAGGCAGCACGGGCAGCAAGCAGCGGCAGGGTGGTGCCCACCTGCGGTACATCTGCTCGCCCTGCGGGTGTCGCCCATCCTTAAGGGTCTGCACGTCGTTGAAAAGCAGCCGGATCATGCCATCCGCCTTGTCCAGGTCCCGCTCCACCTCCGCGGCCCGCTGGGGCGCCTTACCCGCCACCAGCAGCCGGAAGTCCTGCGGAGGGGTGAGGAGGTGCGGGTGGGGGGATGCGATCAGAACCGGTGCCTACCCTCCCGGCCACCCTCCTCCCGGGGCCCTGGCAAGCCCCGCTCCTGCCGGTCCACAGTCCTCAGCCGGCCATGGGTTCCACGCGCCCATGACGGCAGGACTGGGCTGGGGCGTCTTGGTCTCCTGCACCCACTCTGCGGCCCAGGCAGCTTAGCGGCAACCGCCAGGGAGGCGGGCAGCAACCAGGGGGCGGAGCGGGCCTGAGCCCACCCCTAGGCTGCCCGGCCCGCCCCTCAGGCCCCGCCCCAGGGCCTTCCCTGCAAGTGCGCAGCTGCAGGGTGTGGCCGGATGCGGGGGCCCACCCCCCCTCCCCAGCGGGGCCTCCCCCTCAGCCCCCCCCTTCCTGGCCCGGGACAGGGCGGGGCCTCACCGCCTGCAGCAGGGCGTCAGCCTGGTTCAGCTGCTCCTCGCACAGCCCCGACTCCATCTGCAGTTTGCTGACGATGCGCTGCAGACACTCCAGCCTGGGACCCCAGCGCCCGCCCGAGTGAGTGGCGCAGGCCACCGGGCACCCTTCGCTAGCTGCCTGCCGCCCGTCTGCGTCCGCCCACCGCCCGCAGCCCCACTGGCACCGCCTGCGGTTGCTGGGCCTCCTGGCCTTGGGGGTTCCTCCCTGCCATGACTCACCGGGGCTCCCTCCCGGCCCGGGCTCCCCCCCCCTCCCTCCCGCAGGCCCTCCCACCTCTCAAACTCGCTGCGCAGCTGTTTCTCCCGGTCCAGGATGGCCACGTGCAGCTTGCCCCACTCCTTCTCCACGTCCAGGGGGTGGTAACCAGGAGGCATCTTGAGCTGGCCGGCTTGCACTGCGCCCTGTGGGCAGGGGCGGCACCCAGGCCATGCTCACAGCCCGCCCTGTCTCACCCCTAGCAGGCATCGCCTCAGCCCACCCCTTGGCCTGGCCCCTCACCCCCACCCTCTGGTCCACAATCCCTGGCCTACCTGGGCCCCCACTCACCTCCAGGGACTGGTAGATGCCTTTGGAGCGGTTCTTGTCCGCCTCCTTGGCTGGAAGCTCGGTCTCTTTAAACTTGAGGAACTGGCACCACAGGATCTGAGGGACTAGGGGTTAGCGGCTGCCCCGGCCTCCCCCTACCCCCACCCCCACCCCGGCAGATCACGGGCACCTCGATTTCCTCGTAGCTGGCAGGGAACTTGCGCTCCTCGAAGGCCACGGTGTGGTGGCGGATCCACTGCAGCAGCAGCACCACCAGCTCTCGGTACTCCTGCCAGCGCAGCTGCAGCTCCTGCAGGGCCAGCGGGAGGCGGGTCAGCACACCGGGCACTTGGAGGGGTGTGGCACAGGGAAGAGGACAGGGCTTGGGGCGAGGTGAGAGTTGGGACGAGTCCCTGCCACAGACCCCAGTTGGCCATGCGCCCACCACTCACGTTGGCCTTCACCCCGTCCTGAGCATCTGGCACACGGGGCATGGCATCGTACAGGGACGACACGTAGGTGATGATGGACTTCTCATCAGGGTGGGGAACGTCCACGTCTATGGTGGTGGGGGGGGGGTCAGAGGGCACCAGCCCAATCTGATGGTGGGCCCCCCCCCGCCACCCCCCACCCTGGTGTCCCACATACCCTCAGGGTCTAGCAGCCGCGTCACCCCCAGGTCCCGCTCAGCCACGGAGAAGGCCTGGTCCAGGTTCTCCAGGTTGCTCTGACGGTAAACCTTGTTCATGTCGATGAGCATGGGCCTGGGGACGCACAAGGTGCAGGGGCAGAGGCTCACAACAGAGTCCCCCAACCTCCCACACACACATGGAACCCACCCTCCACTATAGAACCCACCCCACAGACACCTCCCCCCCCCACACACACACACGTATGTGCCAATTGCTTGGACACTGTCCATCTGGCCGCAGGAACCCACCACATCACCCCCCACTAGGCCCTGGCCCAGTTTGGGAGCTCCAGGGTGCTGCTGCCTCAGGCAGGTGGGCTTCAAGCAGGGAAGCCAGCACCCTTGGCCCCCCATGGTGCTCCTGAAAGGGCCCGGGTGGGGTGGGCAGAGGGGGTGCCTGCCCGGTCCACACCCTCCTGGAGTTGGCACCAGTGCTCGTCACCGCAGGCCATGGCTGCTGCCCGTGCAGATGTCCTCCTGCCCCAGCGTGTTTGAAGCTGCCCGGCTGTGCCCTCACCACGCCCCCAGGCAGCCCCAGCCTCCACCTCCACGTACTTGTGGCGATGGATGATGGCATTGAAGAGGCGGCCGTCACGCCAGCTGGAGGTGAAGTTGTCACAATTCAGGTCCTGGTAGCCTTCCACCATGCGTTGGGACCACAGCAGCAGCTTCTCCTTAGCGGTCATGTCCTCAGACTGCCCGCTCACCTGGATGTCTGAGATCTAGGGGGCAGCGGCCTGAGCTCTGGTGGGCGCCCACCCACAACCTGCCCCCTCAGAGCCACGTACCCAGGCTGCCCCTGTCCCTGCTGCCACTCTGGATGTGGCACAGGGGTTCCCTGGCCCTCCTGTGTCATCCAGAATGGGCATGGGCGGCTGCATGGACACCGTGGTAGCAGAGTGGCAACCACAGGGCCCCCCCAGACTCAGGGGACAGCAGGGCTGCAGGACTACCCTCCATCCCTCAGGCTTGGGGCTACCCGCCCGCAGATCTGTCTGTCAGCCTGCCTGTGTGACTCAGCTGCCGTGCCAGCAAGGCACAGCCTGCATAGCTCTCAGATCTGCGGCTTCCTGTGCCACTGGGCAGGCCCTGGTGAGTCAGTAGCCACCATGCTTGTCCAGAATGCTGCCCTTAGGCTCGGGATCCGACCTTCTTGGGGAGGTTGCCTGCCCTGCCCCGTGAGGGCCCGCGGCCAGGTGGCCAGGCAGGGAGCCCGCCCCGCGCCCTCACTCTACCTGGAAGTGCAGGATGATGGTCCAGATGAGGCCCAGGGTCAGCTTGGGGTTGCCGTCGGCGATGTCATCGTTGCGGATGTTCACCAGCTTCACCTGCGAGCGAGGGGCTTTAGCACCGGCCCGCTGGGCTCGGTGGGGACGCGCGGGCAGCGCGGCCGGCGGGGGCCTCACCTGGTTGTGGCGCAGGTAGTCCAAGGCGATCTGGACGTTCTGCAGTTTGTGGAAACGCATCCTGCCCTTCTCCCGGGGCTGTGAGAGGGCAGCGGTCATGGTCCCAGAGTGCCCCAGGCCCCCCCAGGCAGCTGCAGCAATGACCTGGTCGCCCCAGACCCCATGCACTCTCCCCAGCTAGGAACAGGGGGCCAGCGGGGACGAGACCCAGCAGGGACCCGGCCAGCAGGGGCCAGGGCAGGAAGGAAGGGGCCGGGATAAGACAATGACCAGGAAGTTGTGGGTGGGGGCAAGAGCTGGGGGGCCTCCCACCCAGCAAGGGCAGCAAGACTGTCCCCCAGCTTGCCTAGCCTGACCCAGACCAGGCAGCAAGAGGGTCAGGGGGCAGTGCAGATGGCCCGCCGCTTGTGTGGGGTTCGGTGGCCCTGGTCAGGCCGGGTGAGCACAGCTCCAGCCGAGGGGAGCCACCTGCAACGTGGCCGGCGGGCCCAACCACTCACCAGGCGCACGCTCCTGACTGTGTCCCGCTCTCTCGGCTGCCCAGCCGGAGCAGGGCAAAGGGGAAGGGGCAGAGGTCAAGGTTCAGAGTCCAAGCAGCAGAGGAAACCAGAGCAGAGCAGAGCGTGAGGTCACCGGGCCAGGCGTTGGGGAGGGCGCTCCCGACGCCCTGGACCCAGCGGTGCGGTGGAGAGGCCAGGTGGCCCAGGAGCAGAGCTGGACAGGAGGGTGGGTGGGAGCCCAGGATGGGCAGGGAGGCAGGCAGGCAAGGGGAGGCGGGCTGGGCAGGTGCAGCAGCGTACCAGGCTTTGCCCCGAGAGGACCTCCAGCAGGGAGAGGAGGTTGTGGCCATCTCGCAGGTCTTCGTACAGGTCACTGATGTGCCTCTGGGCCTGTGAGAACGTGGGACTGATGTCCGCCATGTGGCCAGAACAGCTCGGGGAGCCAGAGCGTGCCCACCCTGCCCATGAGACACCTACCTCTGCCCTCCAGTGCTAGGGGAGCCACAGGGGGGCGAGCAGGAGCAGAGAAAGAAGAGACAGGAGGGGCGTGGGAAGGGGGGTAGAAGATCAGAGGCTGCAGAGATGAACATCAGGACACGGCCCGGGGGCCGGCACCAGGGTGGCAGGCAGGAGGGCGGGCAGGCGACCCCCAACCTAAGCCCTCCCCCCCCCCCACCCCGAGCAACCTTCTCAACCCCACCCCCCAAAACTTTCCCAGCCCCACAGGGCACCCCCACAGGCACGCCTGCACGTGCGTCCTGTGTCTCTGGGCACCCCCCTCCCCGCACACCCACCTTGATGAGGTGCTTGTTGACCCACTTGGTGAAGGTCTTCTTCTGCACACGGTCTCGCTCATCTGGGGAGACAGGGAGCAGGTCGGGGGACCAGGAAGCACAGAGGAGGCTCGGCCCTGCCTGACCCGGCTCCAGGACCCTCCAGATCACTCAGCCCCAGGGCCCAGGTGCAGTCCAAGATGGGCGGGCCCAAGAGCTGCAGCCGCACCCAGCACCTGAGGAGAACGCGCCTGGGCCTGCCCCACCCCCCCACCTCCCATGCTTCCAGCCTGTGCTCCAGCGGAGCAGGGGTTCAGAGAAGTCCCTCTGCCCCACGTCCGGCTGCCCTGTGCCGGGCAGGGAGGGAGGAGCGGCGCCCCCAGCAGCCCGGTCCCTGGCAGTGCTGCCTGGGCTCTGCCGGTGGGGCACCCTGCTAGCTCGAGGGGAGGGTTTCCTGCCACAGGAAGCGACCACTCCCGGCCGCCCTGCCCGGCCGCCCTGCCCGCTACCTTTCTTGCCCTCGGAGGCCCTGAGCACGGCCAGGTAGAGGTTATCCTCCGAGCTGGTCCTCTGGTGGCCCAAGCCCTGGGGCTCAGGCACCCGGAGCCGGTTCTGGGACATGGTGGCCTCGGGGCTGTGTGAGGTGCGGTGAGGCCACGGGCAGCAGTGGCAGACGCCGAGGCACAGCTACCAGCTCAGAGCAGCCCAGTCTTCGGTGTGGCCGCTCCCTCCCTGCCGCCGTCCCTCTCGGCTGCCCCCGCCCCTTAGGGCCCCACCCCGCCCTGCCCGCCCCCCAGAGAGGGGAGTGTCCCCCCAAGGCAGCGGCGGCGGGAAGGCTGGAGGCCCCTCCCCTGCAGCCGCACCCTGCCTCTCCAGAAACGGGAAGTCAGGGTTTCCTACCCCCCTCTGCCTGGCGGGTGCGGTGAGGGGGTGTTGGGGCTGGTACCAGGACCAGCAGGCAAGGCCCTAGGAGGGCACGCCATGAGGGGGGGTGGGGGTGGGGGTGGGGATAGGAAGCCCTCCAAAGAACAGGCCTTCAGCCCTGGGGAAAGCAAGCAGTCCCACAGCTGCCAGCCCTACCTGTGTGGCCTCCGGTGCAGGGAAAGGGACCAACTCTCACTGCTTCTTCCAGCCCCACCCCTGCCCAGCTATGCTAAGGAGCCACACACCCCCTGCTTGGTCCCTGCCCCCAGTTCCCAGAGCCTCTGGGGCCCCAGGCAGCTTGGATCAGGGGGGTCCCCACACCCCGGCCTGCCTGCCTGCCCACCTGGGCGGGGCAAGGGCAGGCAGACCAGTACATGGCTGAGTGGTGACTCACAGCTGGGTCTGGCAAGAACACTTCCCCTCTGGGGGATGGGGCACAGGGGGCAGAAGGAGCAGGGGGCACCGGGAGGGGCCCCTGGCCAGTGGTGACTCAGGCTGGGGAGGGGGTGGCATGAGTCATGAGGAAGGAACACACCTGGGTTAGGAGGGGTGGGGGGCTGTCTTGGCAGCCAGGTGGGGCTCAGAGACAAGTCCACAGGCTGTAAAGTCCACAGGACAGCGCAGGGGCAAAGGGCACTGCTGGCCACCCCACCCCTGGGGACACCCTCTGCAGGTCAGAGAATCAGCGCAGACATCCAAGGGATGGCCAGCCCGCCCAACCACTGCCCAACCGCAAGAATGTTCCAGTTCTGGCTGTGCCGCTGGCCTGATGGGATCCAGCTGTGGACTCACCCCTCCCTCTCCAGGGCCCCCAGGCCTCTGTTCTCGGAAAGGCCCACCCCACCCCATCCCTGCGGCCCCCTCTGCAGCCACAGGAGGGCACCAAACCTCTAGGGGTGGGGCTGCGCCAATAGAAGGGCCCGTCAAGGCTGTGTCCCCTCCCCACAGCAATGCACAGCCAGTTCCCCTGGACCTGGACTCCCGGGAGATGTCCAGAAGCCCCCACCCTCTCACTGACTGGTCGGAAGAGGAGGCGGCGGCTCAGAGGCAAATTCCACACTGGTCAGCCTCTCACCCCTACGCTTCTCCAAGCCCCACTCTCCCACACCCACTTGGAGCCTCTAAAAACACCACCTCTCCCACCAGCAGGACCCCCCCCCCCCATTCGTCATTCTCCTAGCCTGCCAAGCATGCTGGGCACCAGCAGTCGGGAAGATGGGGGCCATCCCAATGCCCCCCAAGAGGGAAAGGCTGACCCTGAAGTCACATCACACACACCTTTGTCTGCAAGGATGCAACCTGGGCTGAGGTCAGGCTGGCCGCTCCTCACCCCCAGGCCCAGCTCCGGGAGCTGGACTTCCTAGGGGTCTCCCACCAGAGTCAGCGAGCGCCTCACCCCCAGCCCCAGTGTTCCCTGGCACCCCTCCCTCACAGCCCTGAGCCTTCTCAGACCCCCCACAAATGTGGGTCCCCACTCATGTTCTGCTGGACCCCACCTCCTCCCCACTTGCCCCAGGGTCCCCAGCACAGGCTGGCCTTCCGCAGCCCACCCGCGCCATCAATCCCGTGGCCCTCCGAAGCATGTCATGGCCCCTAGACAAATGTGGGCGCAGACACACCCCAGCGAGCCCAGGACCCCACTAGGACTCCTGCCTGGCCATAAAGCCTGGGAGCGCTGGTGCCGCAGGAGGATTTCCTACTTTGAAGGTCAGAGTCCTCCCCCCCGAGGCTCCCTCCCAGCACCCGTGGCTAAAGCTGAACGCCTGCAACCGGGAGCGGCCACCCGGCGCCCGGGGAAACCACCCCACCCCCACTGCCAGGTGCTTCCGTAATGGTGCGGAGGCGGGGCTACCCAGGTCCAAGCCACCCCTTCCCAGTTCGGGCTCCGGGACGCACCCACCTACGCAGCAGAGCTGCCCATACAGGTAGGCCCTGCGGGCCCACTCGCTGCCCCCGTCCAGCCAGCACAGCCGCTCCAGCACGACCTCCCTCTGCGCGGCGAAGGCGCCCCCCGCCCCCCACGTCCCGGTCGCGGCCATGAGCAGGGCACCGGGCGACAGTCTCCGAGTCTCCAGCCCGGGGCTCCAGCCTGGCTGCCAGCCGCTCACCACATCCTCCCCCGCCCCTCGCGGGACCAGAAGAACCTGCCCCCGCCCCGCCCCTCGCCCCGCCCCTCCAATGCTGGGAGGGAGCCCCCGGACGAGCCGCCGAGCCAGGGGAACTCCCAGGTGTGCGAGGCGTCTGCAGGGGCAGAACTCGGGTGCAGGAAGGGGGACGCCGGAGTGGGTGGGGGCAGACACCCCCAGGGCGAGGAGGGGCATCCC